>CM076907.1:42494875-42667286 GCA_039519145.1 Kokia cookei
TTATACACACGAGTGCTTTACTAGGTTTATAAACAATTCAACTGTAAGCATCAATGGATACGCTTATGGCATTCACCTCCACATGTTGTCTACCTTCGTTTCGCGGATGAACAATAACAGTTGCATGAGCTTCAGACGATGAGGATTGCTTACTTGGCCCTTGTGAAACAGATATGGAGCTAACAAGTGAATTTTTATTAGCGTCTTGATTGCCTTGATCTTCTGTAATGATTTCCCATTCCTCTTTGAGTGATGTAACTTGTATGCTTTTCTCATGGAGGCTTTCCATTTCGAATGCTGTTGGTAATATTACGTAATCATTTATCGGGTTGTAGAAAGGATCTGGATTGCCTGCCTTCAACCAATGCTTGAGAATTCGAAATAAATGAGGTTCACAAAGAATTCCTCTGTGCTCACCCGGGATTCCAACCCTTGCTTCTGCATCGAGTCCATCAGCCTGGAAATTACCGGAATTAGAACAAGTTTGAGATACTGTCAGTTCTTGTATAGGTAAAATCACAATATGCCTATAGAAGTTTAAAAAAATATGGAGCATGAGCTATGGGAAGTACAAAGTAAATGATAAAATCATGGAAGGTTGTAAGAAAAGGGGGTCAGCTAACCTTAGCTGATTCTACTGGAACTGTTCCATCACCATCAACACATACATACGTAGGCTGAAATGCAGAAGAAAGTCGGCATCAGTAACCAAATCCATGAAACGTATGAAACATACCAAAAGAATTCTCTTACCTACTAAAAAAATGAGCAAATTGATCTTTTCTATTAAAAGCTTCATCAATTTGTAATTTTAAAAATTGACGTGCTTGATAGAATAATCAAATAGTAATATGTGATGTGTCACATCTATCTTACGTTGATGTATAGATATTAGTTTCTAACAGTAAAATTAAAAATAATTTGTTTGCTTTTTGATATAATGTACAAGAATTAATTTGTTCATTTTTTTAGTAGGGAGGCAAATGCAATTCAGCTCCCAATGTAAAAGCTTTCATGATACTTCTACCGAATTTCCTTGAAGTGGCCCTAGAACTACAGCAAGAAAATAAGAGCAGCCTTCAACAACAAAAATTACCTCAGAAAACCGCAAGTCTCGGATATCTGTGATAGGTGTCTCCTCGGTTCCATAGCTGCAAAATTGTGAAAAATAATCATATATATATATATATATATATATTATGATATGTTTGCAAGTGAATCAGTACTTCCAACGAAACAACCGAAAGAGGTATTACCAGACGCTATGTGGTGTCTCAAGATTGATCCCATATATATTGTAGAATTTAACTCCAGATGGAACCTTAGCTTCAGACAACACCTTGTGTGTCTCTTTAGCCCAGTTCAAGATCTCCAAATTGAATGGAAGTGGAATATTATCAACACCATAGTCGACCTGAATATAAAATGCATAAAATCGAAACGCAATTGAGTCAAAACAAATATCTTAAACCATTTATAAAACTACTAATTAAATTGCTTAGAACCATTAATTAAAGATAAACTCCTTATGTTAACATCCAGTACTTAACACTGAAGCTTTTTATTTTCTATGTATATATTTTCAGCCACTGACTCAACCTAAGATTAACTACTTCCTTACATAAGCAAAGTTAATAGCTTACCGAGTTGCCTGAAAGAGACTCCTTAAAAATATCAATGCTTTCTCCAGGACGATAGGACTCTAGAATAGTCTGAGGAATTCCATTACAACCTTCTTTCTCCCTCCAGATCTCAAGAAGTGGCAAATGTTGCCAATGGAAATATGGACAAGCCATTAACTCATAGATTGATGGGCACTCAATGAGCTGAATGATGCAGCACAGAAATAAATACCTCAAAAAATAACAATGAAGAAACAAAAGAGGCAAAACAAAAGCCAAGTAAACATTGCAACAAGATTGCAAGATGCATCTACTGACTATGAACCATAAGGCAAACATAATCTTCCATCTATTGATTTCCAACATTGAACTACATATCAAACTTAATTAGAAGTTATTCATGAACAACAAACTGGAAAAGAAGCACTCTCATAATTCTTTAGACTTATGTAATTTAAATTTTTGGCCCAAAAGTAACCACTCTTAGATTCAAGTCCAGAGCTAGAGTCAGAAGCCGCTAACTGCTAGCAGCAGATTTCAGCTACTGGAGTCTAAAAAAATATTAAATGAGCACATAAACACAAAAAGAGGAATTAAGGTTGCAGAATGAAGTGAGAGCACGAAATTTTAACAGAGAAATGCTGAAAATGAAAAGAGTAATTAGAACATAATCACGTACTAATTGATGCATGCTCCACTTTGAAATGAAAAAATTCTGTTCCCACCCTTCAACAAATGACACTCCATTTAGGAAGGTAGAAGCAATATATCCAGGTGCACCTGTTGAAACATTTCAATCGCAACTCAGTAAGCAACTTGACTCAATAAAACAAGCTATTGAGCATATGAAGTTCTTTTGAAGTGATTCAACTGACAGTTCCAGCATACTATTAATTGGAGAAAGTTATATATTTCAAAACCTGCTTATAAGAAATCACCTTGGAACATATATAAGGAAAAAGATGAATATCAAGGGAACTGTATGCCATTGTTTGATAGAACTGCATTGTCCTAGACTTTTCGTGACTAATCTTAAGCTAGCTTCTAATGAAACATATCACAGATAATCCTCACTTGGAAATGCCTGCGGGTGCTTGAACAAATATATATTTTATAATTTTGTTAAAAAAGAAAAAAGCTCATCCTAGGATTCATTACTCTATAGTCTGTACAGTAATTTCTCCTATAAATCCAATATTTTGACCAATTTTCAGTTTTCAGATTTTAGTAGATCAAGAAATGCAATGGAAAAAAATTCAACACCGTATGGTTCAAAGAAAATATTCTAATACGTCTTATATGACCTTTTAGAATTTGTTTAATTCAGGTATTGTTGTATTATTTAGCAGTTTCCTTTTGGGCAACAAATGATCTGAAAACTATCATATTGCATGATACTCAAGTTATAAAGACCATTTACCCCGAAAAGGTGCAGCAATTGCGATCCAGTTCTTCACATATTTCTCGAAAACCTGTACAAGAAAAGAAGCATTGCATCACAAAGAGATAGAACATGAAACTATAACTCTTGTGGGAAAAACGAGGATAAAGAGCACGGTAAAGCAGAAAAAGGAGGAGATAGGAGATGCAATAGATAGCTTACATCACTGTGAAGGCCCATGAAACATTTTACCAGAAGACCTCCCATAGAATGACTTATGATATTTATCTTTTTCCCCCCTGATGCTTTATACACTGACTCTAGTTTTGCTGCCAGGCGATCCAATGTGTCTTGCAACCTAAAAGAATGCTAGAATCAACCACTAGAAACAAATCTATAAATTGCAAGGAACGACAGGCCACCACCGTTAATTAGAAGGAAAATAATTAAAAAATAATCAATAACATGATTATACCTGTTACTTTGGCGAAAATCATAACCGAAACCAAAAAGTGTTTTCCCTTCTTGAAAACCCCACTTTATCATTTCAACAATCATATCATGGAAATAGTAAACGCTCTCCTGTCCGATGATCTGAAAGAAAACATAAGAGTTTCACCAAAACCAATCATTAGTTCATACCCTTAAGCTTAAGGAGAGACTTAGATATTGGTTCTCTTAGCATTTCAGTATCTATAAGCCTCACTTTTACTAACAAGGTACTTCATACAAAATAGTCTAATCTAACTTTTGGTTAAGGTAATATCCAAAAAACTTCCTTAATCAATCATTAAATAGTAAGAAATACAAAGAAACATACCAAGTCAGGATCCAAGACATCAATGGCGTACAGTCCATATCTTTCTTCGGGAACTGTAATACTTGTGCTTGGATCTAAGGACACAG
Source organism: Kokia cookei (assembly GCA_039519145.1). NCBI lineage: Eukaryota > Viridiplantae > Streptophyta > Magnoliopsida > Malvales > Malvaceae > Kokia > Kokia cookei. The sequence goes on from CM076907.1 coordinate 42,498,785, forward strand.
TTTTACCTGTTTCACAACCAATGAACCAACAATATCATAATCACTCCACACAATTTCAAACACAAAAAATAGCAAAATTCACTATAATAAAGAAAAATCACTTTTGAACAGTTTACATCTAAGTCAAGTGAGATAATTCTTTCATCAAATTCTACCAAATATTAGCTCATAGATTGAAACGACTTAGTTGATTTTAATGGAAAATGAATATAAAATTTCTTAAATTCTCCATAATACTACAGTTCCACTAAATTTCTTTCGGACTAATACAAAAAAAAAAAAAATTACCAGTGGAAGGATCAAAGCGAGACCAGAGCTTGGAACAGAACTTAGAATCGGCCTCGAGAATCCGAACCCAAACCCGCTCTTCATTCCCATTCTGATGATCTACAGCTTTCAAAATCGAGCCGGCAATACCTGGAACTAGTAAAACCGGGTCGAGATCCGGGTCAATGTAGGGTTGCGGTTTCCTTATCAATTTCAACCACATCTCCACAGATTGAACAATGTCTCCCAACATCGCCATCTCCAATCAAAACTATTTTTCCAACATAAAAAGGAAATTGATGCAATCTCTCTCTGTTTTTTTACACTATTTAAAGTGTGAAATTAGGATTGGAATTGGGAAATTAAACGTTTTTTTCCTTTCTTGTTTTAGGGATCGGGAATTTTGGGGAAAGTACTGTCTACCACTGCAAAAAAGACATGTGTGCTCACAGACGAACAAAATAATTAAAAAAAAACGATTTTATTATTCCCATCATCGTTGTTATTATTGGTCCGACTATTCACACAACTTCGTATCCTAATCAAAATTCAAAATCTAACAAATAAATATAAAAATATAAATTTGAGTATGTTAGAATAGTATTATGTTAAAAAAATAGATATAATTAAAATTTATAATGATATATTCATACTTTCTTAACACTTTGATAAGACACACATAAATGTTCGAATTCGGGTCTCTTAACATAAACATCACTCTCTTTTCTACTGGAATCACTCGTTGAGTTCCACGCACAACACATATTAAGATGCAAATACTATTATATTATTTTATTTACACTATCTTTCAAGTTTTCGTTTTTGAAATTATAATTAATAATATGCTTGTATTATTTAAATAAATAATAAATATAATGATGTTAGTATTCTTGTTTTCAAATAAATAGTTATAATATGTTATATGAAATTTTACATCCCACACCGACACAGGTCGAGGGATTTTTTTTAGAAGGAACCCAAAATGACAAGTAATCATATTAATTCACTTGTCTCTTTGTTAATGCATCTTAATCATCCTCTTAATTATGTGAAATCGAATTAATTAAACATGTTTGTCATGCCCATACATATTTAGATTATCATTAACTTTCAATAATGACATTAATTATATATGTATATTATAGGAAACATAATCACATTTTTTATGGACCCCTTGGTCCCTTAAACATTGTTTAAATGAATAAAAACTATTTCACCAAAAGAAAAGCTAATCAATTTCTTTATACATTTCAGGGGTCCCGAGTTCGAGCATCTGTGTGTGCGTTGTTAAAAGGTTAAGAAAGTATGAACAGATATTATCATGTAATCACACCAATATATTCAAAAAAATATATTGTTGAACCTCATGTAATAATTTAATAATCAGGATATTCATCACCTCAAATATTATATGAATTCTAGTAGCGTTACTATTAAAGATTAGTTAATCCTCTTTCACTGATAGGCTTAAGTCAACCTTTAGGATATCCTCAAAGCTAGGTATCATCTCTATCTTGACCATTTTCATGTTTTTTATCGTTATTCTCCATTATTAATTGAAGCTCCCACCATCGAAAATCATCTTAGAACTCGAGTAAAGAGCATAATAACTCTAGCTCAAACATTTAGTATCCAACCCAACTCTTTACCAAAGGAAAGACATAAACAATGCGGCGAAAGTATGTAGTATAAAGACTAATTTAATAATTATAGGGACTAGGCTAAATGGTGCCTATATATCTCCCTTTGGATGCCATTTTCAATGTCAAAATTATCCTTGGATTTTATAATGTCCTTCGGTGCAGGAGGGTACTGCTATTTCTAATATTGGAGTGTGTTTTCAATTTAAAGTGAATATATAGTAAATAATACTTGAATTAATTAAAAATATAAATAACATTATTACAATTTTTTATTAGTTTCATGAAAGTAAAATAATTTAAATTTTTTTTTATTATATGTCATTTTTAATTTAATATATTTAATAGCCATTTTCTATTTTCACTTTACCGTCACAGTTGCAGCTACAACTACAGCCATGTTTGAATTTAAATACACAATCTACTGTTGTTTTCTAATTTCTCTACTATTTAATCTCATCACTACAGTAACTTATCTCACAATCGCCGTTATTTTTAATCTCATCAAAAGTAAACGCACTACCCATCCAAACTAAACTTAAGTAATAGTGGATTCTGTTGGAGTTTGTTAGGGAGAAAATCTCTCATATTTCGTGGGGTCACTCTCATATATCCACATTCTGTTACCCACTACTTTCACATCTTTCGTTTGTGTGATAGTGGGATTGATGGTTTTTCACGGGAAATCACCACCATAAATACCCCCAAGCATAAGGTCCTTAGCCACAAAAAACATATTTTGAAAACAGTTTCATCTAATGAAGTTTTCTAGTTTTTAAAAAACTTTGACGATTTCACAATTTTCGATTTTCGTATAATTAAATATGACGTCCTCATCCGTTGTTTGACACGCTCAACAATAGTGTTTCAATGTCTGAATTTTGATACTTAATTCAAATAATAATTAGAGATATTTATAATTAATCTTTTCCCTTGCATTTTAAGGTTTACACCGTTATTTATGATTAGAGATGCAGCCGGGGAAATGGCAGAAATAGTAACAGTATTTGAAACTTTAATCCCAATGCGCCATGGAATACATCAAAAACTCGGATTTCTAGGTGTTGTGATCACTAAACCCTATAATAGATAACCTTAAATTTGTGCAAAATCTATCTTACTATTACTCTACGAAATTCTATAAAAGTGCTTCCATGCCATTGTGAGATGTGAAAACACTTTAAAAACACATTATTCAGAGAAGCATAATGATCTATATTATCAACACAAGTGAGACCCAAAAAATAACGAAACCCCTCCCCCCACCCCTAAAAAAAAAAAAAGGAAAACCCTAATTAAAGTTAAGTCTTGTATATGGAACAACCACGTCATCACCCTACCTTAATCACAATAGATTCAAACTCTCTGAGGCTAAATTACAAACCCAAAACCATGTGACCCTATCCATAATAATAATAATAATAATAATAAAGCGCATTAAAGAAAAGGGTGTGTGTGGCCCTTAATTTACCCCTTTCATTACAGCTTTGTCACCATGTCCGTGGAAATCCCCCCCCGAAGAACCCACCCAAAGCTAAAGACAAAAGGGCCATAACCCCCTCCCTCTGACCTTCACATAAAATAATTAATGATTATATTTATTTATTTGGAAGGCAGCAAATGGTCACTAGCCACATGGCAGACATCCATATACAAACTGCTGTTTGGCTAGGTCTATGACGTTCTACATGTAGTGAAAACAAAGCATATTCAATTATGCATGCCTTTTTTTATTTGTTTTTTTAGCCAAAAGCATATGCATGCTTCATTTGCTTCTATCATCCCTTCTGTCTTTAAGTTCTTGCCACAAGTTTTAAGAGATTTCAAGGGATTGCATTTGGTTTTACTCCCTCTATTAAGTTCGAGTTTAAGGTTTAAAGCATCATATTTAATTTAATTCTTTAGTGTAAGTCCAAATCAAAAACATCATTAATTGCTTTTGTTAATTGAAGTGATATCGTAGAGTATTTTAACCGTAACAATTTATTATTAATTAAACATGATTTATTAAATTTTCGTATGATTTCGATTGTGTGCTTGAATATATAAGTAAAAAAAAAAACCTCATCGTTGCCTTAACCTAGCAATTAGTAGTATTATCAACTTGGACATAAATTGAAATTAAGTTACGCCAAAAAATTTGGCAAAAAAAAAATTTATGCCAAATTAAGATGGATTAAATCTCAACATTGACTCACAAAATTCAATGAAAGAAAAACATGTTGAAGCAAATTTAGGGGCAATCTGGAACCTTATCCCATAATAAAAAAATATATATTAAAATCTTTTTAAAATAATAAAATTATAAATTAATACATAATGAAAACGATCTTTCAAAAAATTATAATTTAATTCCAACATGCTAATTTTTATATAGATTGTCTTCACTCGTGATCTTGTGGTCCTATACGTTAGTCATGTTAAGCGTTAACCTCAAGAGAGAGAAGAACGAAGAGACAAGAAGTTAAAGTCTCAATAGTTATAGCCGTAAGGAAGGGACCAAAAACCTCCATTAAATAGTAGCTAAAAACATGCATGACTATCTCTAGTGTATAAAAAAAAAAACCTTAAGCTCTTTTCCTTTCCTATATATAAGCTTAAATAATTTCCAGCGAAGGCAAAAAAGAGAACCCTAATTCAATATTTCAGTTCATCTTGCTTTTCTGGTATATATATGTATATATGTGTATATATATATGTATATATGTGTATATATATATATATATATGTTGGTTTGAGAGGTTGAATCTGCCATCATGATCTGTTGATTAACCTAGCTATCACTTTTTTTCTTTTTTCCTCCCTTCTTTTCTGCCTCTTTAGTGGTATATATGCAGATTGAAAGACCAGTTTTGGATTCAATTTCTTGAGTTATTTTCAGGGTTTAATTAGTATAGCTTCATAGGTATGGTTTCAACATCAGATCATCTTGCAGCTTCAATCACTCACTCACCAACAAAAAACAACTCTTTTTTATCTAGCTATTTATGGATACATTTGTGATTTTGGCTCCACCTTCATTCCAGGTATAATTTCTTCTCTTCTTTACTCAAAAATTTCCTCCTTGATTGATCTGGTGAGAAATTGCAGTAGTTTCTGAATGTGTTCATACACACATGAAAGCCACATGCATAAACCTGTCCTGTCAGAATCAAATTAATTTGATAAAACAATTTCAGCCATGTTAGGCACCTCTTATTTAGTACTGTCCAAGAAATAAAAGATAATGTTGCCTCAGTTGCTTTGCTTGTGTTGTTTTGCATGCCTGTATGTGCAAACAGTTTGTGTTTTACTTTCCCTAGTGGTATTATCCACAAACAACAAGGAAAACCAAATCCCATTACACAAGACCCACATGATTGCTAATCAGACAATGCCAGTTTTATAATATTGGGATAGTGATGTATCTGCACAAATAAAATTTTGCAGCTATAAGGAAATCTTGTGTTGATCTGATGATCAGGGTATTCAACGTTCCAGATGTGACTTGGATTCGAATCGCGCTAATCGCATTGCTGTTAGGATCCTCTTCTTGTAATTCACCAAAAAAAAAAAAGGTACCGGTTTCATGTTTCAGCATCCACCAATTTAATTCACTTCATTTCAATATATAGTAAAAACCATTTCATAGGAACATGATACCTGATTTAAGTGTTACTCTTAAATAGTAATTGGAATTACTGTGATGGGTTTTTTGTGTTCATATTCTTCACATGAACATTAGCACATGATTTTGGGACAAAAGTAGGTAACATTTTAATTTGTCTGGATCAGACAAAAAACATTTATGGACATCTACTATATGTCCCTAAAGTTATTAGGTAGCTTTTGTTATATTAGTCTGTTCCATGAAATTGTAATAGTTTCTCTTTTTTGTACCTTTTGTTTTTTTTTTTTTCTATTTGGGTGGGTCAAGTTTTTCACTTTTAGGGTTTTATTGTCTCAAGGTTTGTGATTTACAAGTAAGGATCCCTACCTGGCTATTCATATATGAAAGGCAATTGATGAATAATCATTTTAATTAGCCCAACCCCATTTTTTTAGTCGTTTTAACTTCTTCTTTATGTACTTGTATTGCTGGAAAAATCCTTATTCACCAATCCCACCTTAATCAATCTGACAGCTACTTGGATGGTCTGCTTGCTGTAGCTGATATCATTCAATATATCTTTATTATGGACACATATACGTCTATATATGAGAGAAGATATCAAAGGGAGTATCTTAAACCTTCACTATCATAAATATTACAAGGATCTATGATATATATATATCATGTATGACACCACCATTTTTGGACAGGTGTATGTGATTATAATTGATGAGGTCTTGTTGTAATTAGTACAATGTTGTTGTTGGGGTGGAACAGGAAGTCATAAATGGAGGGGGGTAAGCAAAGCAATTGACACTTGAAAAGAACCAAAAGGGAAAGAACAATGGAATTACATTCTAAGGAAATGACTGATGGTTTGAGCTCTTAATTTGTAATTTTGGTTAGAAATTAACATCCATGTTTGGTTTTCACTACTCAATCTTGCTTGTTTTGCCTGCAACCGCAAGGGATACTACTAGCCTTTACTTCAACTTTCTATTTCATCGTTTCCAATCTTACTACCATAATAATTAATTTCATTATCAACACTAGTGTTTTCAATCCAACTCACCTACCATAAAAAATGAATCCCTTAGACTAACCCTCATAATTATAGTGCGGATTAGAGGTATTCATAGTTCGGTTAAAATCGAATTAACTGGTCGAACTGATCTAATTCGATTAATCGGAGGTCAGTTAATGATTTTTTAGAATTTCGATTATTGGTTAATTCGGTTCGAAACCGGTTAATTAAACAAAATATTTGTTGTCTTCAAGACTTATGTAGTGTTTTTAATGACTTATTTGTTGTTTTCACCTCCATTTAAAAAATTTTAAACTATTAAATAAAAGAAAATGAACATTAGTAATGTATTTTTTTTTATATGATTTATACTTATTTTAATCAAAAGATAAAAACATATAAATTTCTATTAATTCGGTTAACAAATCAAATTAACCGGGAAATATTTCGATTTTCGATTAACGTATTTGCAAAATAATTCGATTCGATTAACGATTAAAAATCTTACATTTCAAATAACTCAATTTGAGTATTAATCGAACCGACCTTAACCACCCCTAATGTTGATCAGAAATGATCTCCTCACATTGGTTCAAAGCTCGGTGTAACCAACAACTCCAACACTACATTGAAGATAATAGGCCCATAAAATTACCTCACTATAACTTAGAAGGCTCTTGCTTTACATTTGCAGAGCCTATTAATCGTTTAATTCCGTACCTATCATCAGTTTAGCTACAGGTTTCTTTGCTATGTCTTTCAATTCAATCATAAAACCACTGCTTTCCAAACCCAAAAAAGAAAAAACATAAACCAGTGATGATTCAAGCTCGATCCAACATTTGTTTTTAAATTCAAACTAATTTATTTAAGTTCTAGTTCAAATCGATAATTAAATTTAGAGTTAATAATATATTAAAATAAAAAAGATCAATAAAATTTGTGAACCGCTGAACTTAACTTCATAATTACTTAATTGAATTCAAACAGTTTGCAAATACCGATATCTCATTTACTCTCCAGCACAAGAAATTGCAGAGGATGTGAAATTGATGTTAGAAACAAAAGGCAACCTGACATAAAGTTGACACCTCACCATATTCTATACCTTCACATTTGTTTAATTGGATTGCTCCTTCATCATCGCCAGTCTCGCAGACAAAAAAAAAACCCAAAAATGGCATAAGAATTTTGTTGGATGAATCAATGAGTCTGAATCCATAATTAGTGTTGACCACTTTAAAACTTTATGATTAGGTGGGGGCTATGGAGTTTCCCTTGTTTAGAAATCAATCATCCCCCCATAATCAAGGCCACGGGAAGTTGAAGATGCTTCACATGCATCTCCTAACTTTTGCATGATTGCAACTTTTTTTTTCTTAAAGTTAATTGTTAATTGTTTCTGCCTAGTCGCGGTGTTAATCTTCGAATTAATTACTGTTCATCTTTTTTTACTGTCCATCAACTTTTTTTTTTTTTTTTTTTTTCAGTTTGTAGATCTGTTTTATGGATATCTTTATTTTCTTCACAAGTTGTGATGGACAGATGACGGTGTTTATCATCATTGAAATACCCCCGACCACCAACAGTTTCTTTTAGAAAGTATATAGCTCTTTGTTAACTTCTTAAATTGTTTCTGTTTTGAAAGTATTTCAATAATAAATGATTTTATGAGTTAGTTTGAACTTGTGTTGTCTTAAATTTTATGTGTTTTTTTTTGTTTGTTTTTCTATTATTTAATAAGTCTTCACTTTTAAAAGTTTTTATCTAATCTTGTAGTATGCTTTTTAGTATTGCTTATGCATGTAATCTTGCTTTTTGGGAGTGATTTTAGGGTTGGTTTTGTCACCCCTCTCTAGTTTGGTGGATGCTCGATTTTTTAACTGATTTATATGCCAACCGTTTTGGACCATCTGGGACTGATTTCCTTATTGTATTAAGTGCTTGCAATCACTCTTGATATGTTGTGCTTGAGTTGTGACAGAACTAATTGCCAACATGCCATAATGTTCTATTGATACTAAAGCTGAAACTTTTGTTGTATTGATAAAGCTTTGCCTTAAACACTTATTTTTTTTCCTCCGAATTATATGATCTCATTCATTGAATGAATTAATAAATTTCCTTTTTTTTTTAAATGTTAATTAAGCTACCATAATAAAGTGTCACATGGTTCTTCTTTCATCTCTATGGTTATCTAACCCCACATATTAAATGTAATTAATCAATTCATCCCAAAGCAATTTAGTCACTCCATTTCTGTTTAATCTACTGGACTATGCTACTTATCTCCTTAATTCTGTCCCAAAAGTATTTAGACTTTCTTTGAGGAAGTCTACTGATAGGGAAGCCAAGCCCCTAATTTGATACTTCTGATAATGACGGTGATGCTATGTCATAGGATAAGATATTTTAGGACGATTGGTATTCAGTGATCCTATGTTTCCATGTAAATCTGGTATAGCTTTAATGGAATCTTCAAGGCTCGCAAATTAATTCAAGGTTTGTTGGTTGGTAAGTCAGCGATGCATAACCCATTGCGATTGTCGACACTTTAAGCATCAAAAGAATGGTTTTTTTTGTTGATCCCAGTATTCTCGAATTACTTGATTGAGGGAAGCAAAATTATATATAATTTAAGATTGAACAAAAGGAGGGAACAACATTGTTATCATTAAAAAGTAAACAATGATGGTGGAGAATTGGAACAATGTAGTGTTCATCACAAAGGAAAGTAGTAAAGAAATAGGACTCTCTCAACCACCCTCCATTATATATTTTACATCCTCTTCTTCCCTTACCATTGAAAGAAACAAATATGCAGAAGTTTACTTGTTATGTTGTCTTGCTATTGTTCTTGCTTTGTTTCTTTCAAGCTTTTTCATGGAGTCAATTCAACCAAGGTGAGAATTATGAGGGTTCTTCAGACCTTATTAACCTTGAATACCACATGGGACCAGTCCTTGCATCAGCTATAAATTTGTATATAATCTGGTATGGTCAATGGAACCCAACACATCAAACTACTATAAGGGACTTCCTGGATTCCTTATCTTCTTCTTCTTCTTCTTCTTCAGTTCCTTACCCTTCAGTTGCTGATTGGTGGGACACTGTGAGACTCTATACTGACCAAACAGGATCAAACATTACAGCTACCATTTCCATTTCGGGTGAGTTTTATGATTCTGAGTACTCCCATGGTGTTTACTTAAGTCGTTTATCGATGCAATCGATCATCAAAGCTGTGGTTACATCTCATTCGAGGCCATTGCCTCTCAATCCTCACAATGGACTTTATTTGGTGCTAACTTCACAAGATGTTCAGGTTGAGGATTTCTGCAGGGCAGTGTGTGGGTTTCATTACTTCACTTTCCCTATCCTTGTTGGTGTAACGGTTCCTTACGCTTGGGTTGGTTATAGTGGAACTCAATGTCCAGGTATGTGTGCTTATCCATTTGCTTGGCCTAAGTACTCGGGGAAGCCACCCCCGAATGGAGGTAACGACTTAACACATGCGCCAAATGGGGATGCAGGGGTTGATGGGATGATCAGTGTTATCGCTCATGAGTTAGCGGAAGTGTCGAGTAATCCATTGATTAATGCATGGTATGCCGGAGAAGATCCGACCGCACCAACCGAAATTGCAGACTTGTGTTTAGGTTTATATGGCTCGGGTGGTGGCGGTGGGTACATTGGTCAAGTTTACAAGGATGCTCGGGGAAATGGCTACAATGTACATGGAGTTAAAGGAAGGAGATTTTTGGTTCAATGGGTGTGGAATCCTGTGGAAAGAAGATGCTTTGGGCCAAATGCCATGGACTAGAATGTGTACCATGTATTAAGCTTTAACACTGTTTCTTGCAATCTAAGTTATAATTAATGCCTATCATAACGGGGTTATTAGCCTTTTTGATAAATATTGTATGTTTTTTTATGATCCTTTGCTTGTTTAATCTCATTTTTCGTATAAAGATGTAAGCGAACAAGTGTTCACTCGATCAGTTCAACCAATTAAATTGAGAAATATCAGGCACATCTATTTAAATAAGGCCATCAAATTAGATTTTAAATAAACCATTTGAAATCACCATTGAATCATAAACTAAAACTAATTCAACCAAAAAAAAAAACCCCCAGAACAAGATTTAATCCAAATAACATTTTTTATCAATCGTATGTTGTTCAATTAAATTTAAAATGTTTAATTTATGTTTGAACCTAACCCTCGCCCTTAACTTTACTTTATTTTAAGATTATGCCATCATAAAGTGCTGCTAAATGAAATAGAAAGATCTTATCAACATCCATAAATGATAAATCATAGGTCGAATTATAATAGAAAAAATTGAGCACTATCTCATAACTTTGTTTCAGCTAAGTTAATGAGCTGGAGATGAGCGGACATCTATCATTATTGTTATTTATTTTCCTAATTTTTTCTAATTTTTTTTTTCCAATTTTCCGATTTCTTTTTAAATTTTGAACTGTTGTACAGATTAGACCAACAATAATATGATGGATTCGAACACCAATCCGATTTAAGATCTTGAAATCATTAGGCAATGTATTCAAATTTGCAGCATCCTTATTATTGTGATATCACATACATCAATGATTATAGTCAAATCATGGAGCACATGGATGATGCATTAACCATCCTATGTACTGATAGTGGTGATGCAAGTAGACAAAAACACAATATAATAACAATCGGTCCTATGGAATAGACATGTTCCTATAAAAAAAAGGAAATGAAAACATGTCATGGTTGTCACCAATGTTCTCTTACAAAACAGACTACGTCCACCAAACAAAAGGAGAACTTTCCCAAGTAATAGTCAGCATTGTCTTTAAACAAAAATTCACAATCTTTGTTAGCATGTTTGCTCAAAATCCCAAGATTAAAAAGAGTAACTAAATGGCATGAACTGTAAAGCTTTGTTTGTTTCTCATGATTCTCACAGGTGGAAGCACATACTCATGATATATGACTTTTAGAGTTCTGTTACCTTATGATGCTGCCACGAAAAATCTTGTTGCTACGCTTCCGCAGCTTTCACCCTTCAATGATTGTAGAAAGTACTTCCACATTTAACATTTTATCATGCATTTCATGCCATGACTCTTGCATGTTGAAGCAGTTGGTGGCTTCCAAAAGTTTGACACATTCTCTATTACCAAAAATCCAAAAGATGGCTTTTTACTTGATGTCAGGAGAGTCCCATTTCTACAAAGATATGTACATTAATACGAGCCTCCACAGGAGGGCCTTTCTCATTTGTTGCTCGGATCACGCATTTAGTTCAGTCTGCTGATGGATATCTCACCACCAACAGGAGTCAAGTCATTCATCTGTTCAATACTGTAAACAAACTCGCTCTTTGCAGCTCCATCACCGTCATTGTGTTCACAGATTTTTGGAGAAGACTCAAAAGTAGAATGGCTTGCATCATTACGGTCTTGAGAAAATCCATCTATCCCTAGAGCAGTCATAGTTTCCTTAATATCAACATGCATGTCCCCACAGGAGGTTGAAGTCATACATGAGGTGCATTGATTTTTCAATGATTCTTTTCCACCTTCATCAGCACTTCCTGAAGCAAGAAAGCTTTCGGTACTGAACTGCTCTGAGTTAGAGGTACTTCCCTCCTTGTCACTGTTGTTGCCTTTAACAGCAGTCTGGCAGACAGCATTTGGCAATTTAACATTTAGCAATAAATCCTTTTCATTTACATCGACAACAGAAATCCTAATACTTTCAGCATTTTTGTTGACAGAACATTCTGTTGAAGCCACTATTTCAAGTTCGGGAGCATCACCTGATACGCCCAGATCAGATGACTCATTCTCATGGAAGTCTGGCCTAATCAGTTTTCTCTTTTTACATAGGGCGGCTGGTGCATTCTTTTCCTTCAGAGTTTCACAGTAGGTCTTAATCTTACCATCTTCAAGGATCTTTCTCACTGCACTACGACGTTTAAAATCGACAAAAGTTGACTCTCCAGGTCTTTGGCTGCTATTCCCCTTGCTGAATGACGTAGACTTCACATTTATCTCCTTTGAGTTCATAGCTGAGCCCTCTTTCCTGGTGACCTGTTTTTGGCTGCTATTCCCCTTGCTGGATGATGTAGACTTCACATTTATCTCCTTTGAGATCATAGCTGAGCCCTCTTTCCTGGTGACCTGTTTTTGGCTGCTATTCTCCTTGCTGAATGATGTAGACTTTACATCCATCTCCTTTGAGATCATAGCTGAGCCCTCTTTCCTGGTGACCTGTTTTTTATCCCTAAAATTGTCAGCATCATCATTGTGCTTAAGTAACTGCTTACGATTTGTCTTCACCCAATATTTGCGGCTTCGATGCAGAATGTCCATAACTTCATTAACTGAAGAATGCTTATCGATGTCAGCAGTCCTAAGAGGGGTGTTACTTTCTGGTTCACGTCTCTTACGAGGCAAAGCCAAGCGAGAGAACACGCTCCTTTTCTTCCGACGATCAGAAGTCTGATATGGAGGACTCAATGAAGTAACTTCATGGTAGTCCACATTTACCGGTCCATGAATATGCTGCTGGCCCTCGTTGTTCTCATTTTCCACCTTGTATATTGCAAATCTTCCATCCTCAATGGTTCTGTTATCATTATAAAAAGATTCACCATGGGGTTGGCGCTCTTTAAACATAAAACCATCATTACCAAATTGAATATCACTTTCACGCTCTGGCACTTGAAAATCATATCTGTCTTGTATTGATGTAGGATACCTGTCAGAAAAGGTAAGAGATGGAAACTTGCTAGGACTGGTTCTATAAGATGATGGATGCTCACTGATCCTGACATTATTTCTAATTTCAGAAGTAACATGTGCTAAAGAGGGCTTCAGAAGGGAGAGATCTCCACAGCATTCTTTTTTCAAGTATTCAGCTGCTAGGTCATCTAAATAGTCAGGCCTTTGCAGGCTAGTCATGCTGGAGCATTCATATGAATTAGAATAAGGCAATGGAATAAAGTCCCCAGAACCAGAGTTGACATCAGAGGTTATGACTGTCCTCCTAGTCTCTAACAATGAAGGAAACAACTGATTTTTTGAAGTACCAATGACATGACCAACACAACTATCATGACTAGCATATTCTTGCAATGAAGCATGCTCCTGACTGAACCCCGAATATAAGGAGCCCCAATGATTCATAGTAGGGACATCAGGTTCATGAGGAAGACTATTAGTAACAATTGAATCTTCAAAATTCATTGGATAACTAACATTAGAGTTTTGCATCTCCATTGAGGGAAGGAATGCTGAGGATGGCCTAATTGGATCATCAATAAATGAACCTGTTTCTAGAACATGTACTGGATTAACTTTAGATTGAAAAGAAGTAGGATAAGCGGTTGAGATGGTTGGTGCAAAACCATCATCCTTGTAACATTTTGTTTCAATTCTATCACTCTTTGCAAACCTAACATCTTTGGAAATGCTTCTGAAATTACCTGATGAATACCCAGCTGAAACTTCTGGTTGTAGCTCCATACCAGTTTTCCATTCAATGTCCACCCTATCACTTCTGGCATATTCACCAGAAACTATGTTCCCTTCAACTTTACCCATAAGATCCTGAAAACACTCATCTAAGAAGGCGCTTGCTTTATGCTCATATTCAACATCCGTGTATGTTCCAAATCTGCCATTGTCAGTTTGTCTGTCATCATTATAGAAAGAGTCCCCTTGGTGCATGGTGGAAATATCTAGTCCATGATGGTTGTCCAAACCAGATTCACGTGGCATTTGATTATTCATTGGAGAGTTATCAACTAGTCTTCTATTTTTACTTGTAGAGTACCCACTTGGCCTTGCAACTTTACTTCCAGTCAGCCACCTCTGAGGAGCCTGCTCTTTCATCCTCTTCAAATTGAACAATGATAGAAGCCTTCGGACCTGCACATTGTAAACAAAGAGACAAACATTATAATGTTTCTAAAAGGTGGCATTTCAATTTATCAATCTGGATTTTCATAGCAAAAGGGAAGACCTGATCTTCAGACAGTCCCAAGTTAAACTTGTGTTTGGAGAAATAGTTTTCTCTGATAGCATCACGGAATTCATTTTCAGAAAGAGGATGGCAGTTCCACATAAAGATGAATTTTACCTGGAAAAAAACTGTAAAGATTAACATCAACTCCAAAAATTCATTCCTCCCATCCTTCTCTGAGAGAGGGAAGAAGAATAAAACTCATAAATATACCCATACCTGTGCAGGGTATTGCTTCCCTGATGAATTGAATGCATGAGGCAGAATATTCATTTCACCATCAGAGCATGCTTGAAACACACCATGCAGTTCTCTCCTCCCAAATTCAAACAGGAAAAGAATCATCCCGGCTTTAACCTGTTTCACAAAGTGGTACTGCGAATAGGGGAGGGCAAAAACTTTTCTTCTTAAACATTCTCTTTTCGTTGCATTGTTCGACATGAAGATTGCACCAAACTCAGGACAACCTCCAGGAAAACTATTCTTCATTGCATCACCCATTTCGCTCACCAAGATGCACTGTCATTCAATAATAATAATGACAATAACAGCAACCAATTGAAGGTGTATATGTCTAACTTAATTGCTTAAAGTAAGTAAATTAAAAACAGAGTCATTGCTTTGACGAAGCTGAACCAATATATTGTAGCCAAGTTCTTTAAGCATCTTCAACCAACAACATACCCCTTCCCCTTACTTCCCCCCTACCTCATGTTTTCCCTAAGCAAGAAAGAAACTTCTTTACTGGAAAAATAACTCATAACCAAAGTACATGCAAAGTACATGAATTAAAATTACTATACTAAGCAAAGAGAGCAGGCAGAAGCAACCAAGTATTATATATTTCGATCCAATCACCAGCAACTTATAATTGCCTGATTTACCAATTCCCAGACTTAAAAACAGAGAGCTGAATTCCTCTGATTATTACAGGGAAACACTCAAAATGGATGAATAATTAGAAATAAAGTTAAATGAAGTTCTACTAATTACCAAAGCCAACTCAGCAATCCAATGAGAATTAACAACACAACAAATAAAATATACATAAATCACAATTATTTCAACAATCAAAACCTACTAATCTTAATCTGTAATCTAAGCAATATAATAACAATACAAAGACTAAAATCTTAAAGTGAAATAAACGGGAAACCACTACATGCATCACAAAAAAATACAGAAATCAACAAAGCTTATCAATTTCTCGTAATTATTTTCCGGAGAAAACCGATCAACAAAAACTAAACTCAACAAGGAGAAGATTACAATAGAAAAAAAATAAACAAAATAAAATCAATAATAGAAAAATAAAATGAGATCAAAACCTGAAATAAAGCGAAAGACTGAAGAGTTGGTAATCGGCGATTTCAGAATCTCGAAAACGAAAGATCAAAACCACGCCGTATTGACATTAAGCCTTAGGAAAATTAAAATTTCATTACAGTTTTTTTTTTTAAATAAAAATAGAAGATTTGCAGATTAAAAAAAAATAGAGGAAGTTACCTAGACGGGAAAAAAGGAGTTTGGTAGAGTAGATAAAGGGCCGGAAAATGGCGTTGTTTTAAAGTTTAAACGGAAGTTTTGAAATCAAAGACGTCGCTATGTTGCGGAGAGAGCGAAGAAAATAAAATCTTTTTTCTGCGCTGGTGTGGGTGTGGGTGTGGGTATGGTATTTATACATGTGCTCGAGTAGAGATGGCGGTTTTGAGCTTTTCTCCTGAAACCCTTAAATTAAATAAAAAAAGGGTAAAGTTTGGTTTTTGGTCCCTCATTTATGCTTCAATTTTGAGATTTAGTCTCTATTTCTTTGGGTTAAATCATTATTCGAGGCCTAAACTTGGAAATAACTCCCATATTGAGGCCTGAATTTTTTTTTTTCAAGTTAACCTTTGAACTTAGTAATTATTCCCATATTGAGGCCTAAGCTAGGCAATTGTTCTCACGTTAGAGCTTGAACTTTTTTTTCCAAATTAATCCCTAAATTTGACAATTGTTCTCACAATGGAACTGAACTTTAGGATTTTCAAAGAAATATTAGACACTACCTTGGACTAAAAAAATTCAAGTCTCAATGCGAGAATATCAAAAATTAATTTGGATTAAAAAAAGTTGAAACCCCAATACAAAAGTAGCTACTACATTGAAACCTCAAAATTTTATTTACTTTTTTTCTTACAATATTTACTTTTACTCTCGTACCCTTAAATCAAAGGAAAATATAAGTTTATGTACACTCAAACCCATGTATTCTTTAACATTGCAATAATAACGATTAAACTTTAGTGTTTATATTTTAATTTGAGAAAAAAAAGTGTTCTATCTTTAGTAGCCAAAATTACAGAGCAATCAATTTTTTTAACAATTTCAATGTAGTTTTTGCTCATATTTTATTTTTTGAGACAACATTTAGAATTACTTATAGTCTCGTCTCAACTCATAAATAGAGAGATAATACACTTCAACTCATTCAAATTCACATCTTTCTGTAACGACAATAATATTAATATTAATTAAAGATGAGAGCAACCAAAATTATAATGTCAGCAATATAATAACAATAAATAATTTTTGCTTTTCTCCTGGGGAGCTGGCCTGGGAGGTCGGGAATTCCATTTGTGGCGAGTTTTCTCCTTTTTTTGGTCAATTAACATTAAAAACAATTGAAAACTATTTAATGGTTTGTTTTTTTACCAAAATTAATATTTTTTATAAATAGAAAGTACTTAATGCTATTCCTTGAATTTAATTTTGAAATTTTTATCTTTTAGTAACCTTCAAAGGCGTATACAAGGGCTGGCATATATAGGGGCATGATTGGGTCGGTTTTTTAAAAATGAAAATTTTTTTATTTAGATTTTTTAAAATTTTTAAAATTTTAAATTAATAAAAATAAATTGTATTTTAATTTTTTTAAAATAATAAAATTTTGATTTAATCTTTTAAAATTTATAAAAATATTGATTATTCAAACGATAAAAACATATTTTTATTAACATAAAAATTATAATTTAATTTCGGTCTTTTAATTTTTTTTTTTTTTTTGGCTTTGCTTGGTAACTTTATCATGCCACAAGGTGTAAAAGAAACATTTTAACTTATTTGTTTTTATTCACGATGGGGTCAAACTATATATGTAAGCTTTTTATTTTTAAATCAATTTATGAAAAGTTATAAACTTGTCATTTAATTATTTGTGCTGTTTTATTACTTAAACGTTAAATGGTTAGCACAAGAATGATGTGGTTTTTCAAACTAACATAATAATTATTCATGCAAGAATTATTTAGTAGCGGAATTGATCGATTCAACCTGTTTGAGATAATTCGGAGAACTAATAATTTTAGTTGTCGGACCACGGAAAAAATGTGTTCTCTCGTAAAGATGAAATGAGAAAGATGAACAGGAGAATAAAAAGTTGAAGAACCCCTTTCTCTTTTTTTATCTTTTCATATAGGTCTCTAGTAATGATTGTGTAATTGTTTAGGAGGCATAGGACAGGAAGGATGTGATAAATGGGCCTCCTAATGAGATTTTGGAGTGTCATGCTCAACATTGCCTTTTTAATGCTCAATATTGCATTTAGATATTGTAGTTTTTATTATTTTTTCACTTTAATTCTTAATTTTTTTAGTCCTGATCAATACTTAAAAAAAATATTTTTATGTGACCAAAATAAAAACGACATAGAAGTTGAATGACCAAAATGAAAGTATAAACATGATGTAACGTAGACAGTACACTGCCATTAGAAATTTAACACTTGAATGACTAAAATGAGAGTATGATAAAAGTTGGATGATGAAATTGCAAGGGTTTCATTTTTAGTGACCAGATTAAAAGCGCCCTAAAAGTGAAGTGGCCTAATAGTAGTTTACCCTAATGGGTTGATCAAAGGGCCTTCCATGGCTCAAATCTTTCTTTGTAGTTATCTAAGCCCAACCCATCTCTCTAAAGCCTAACCTTCTTCCCCAACAAGAAACCTTTTTCGATCTATATACCATCTTCAAACAAATACACAAGAAGCTGTCTTTTGTTTCGTTCCATTCACAAACATCCCCAAAGTAAATCACTTTTCTTTCTTAACAATCTCCACTTGTTCAGGTGTTTGAAGTTTTTCATACCATGGGTGACAGCCAGTATTCATTTTCCCTCACTACTTTCAGGTAATAATCCCTTTCTTCTCTAATAACTTCATTAATGAACTGAATTTAGAACTAATTTTTGAATTAACAATTTGTTTCTTTTTTGTGTTTTCGAACAGTCCTTCGGGAAAGCTAGTTCAGATCGAGCACGCCTTGACGGCGGTCGGTTCGGGTCAAACATCTCTTGGAATCAAAGGTTTTTTTTTTCAAATTTATTTATTTTTTGGTTTTTTAAGTGATCGGTTTAGGGTTTTACAGCTAGTGAAATACTAGCTATCTGGTTAAATATTTATGCTTGTAAATTACATTGGCCTTAATTTGACGATGGGTTTTAAATTACAGCTGCTAATGGGGTTGTAATTGCTACCGAGAAGAAGTTGCCTTCAATCTTGGTTGATGAAACCTCTGTGAGTATATTGTTTCTTACCATATACTTGGCCTTTCCATCTGTATTTTTTTTCTTTACTTTTGTATTTTTAGACAACTTCACTTTTGCTGTTTTAATCTATTACCTTATAGAAAACATGAGAGAGTAACTTTGTATGTTAATTGAAGAATGAAAATGACTGACAACTACCGACAAGCGTTGGGTGTGTGGGTGTAATGGTAAGACATGTTGCACTCTAGGGAGAGAACTCAAGTTCAAACCCTGGAGATAAAATTGTTGTTGGGAGGAGCAACCATGAATCTCGAAAGTATTAGTCTTTATGGACTGTTAAACAGACAAGAATGATACATTGGTCATACCAAAAGAAAATGACCGACAACTATATTGCCTCAACAATTATTGTATTTCTGCTTCCAAGCTGATGAATGGTTATTAATCAATGCAACATGTGGTTGTTTACTGTTTATTTTCAGGTTCAGAAAATACAGTGTCTGACTCCAAATATTGGAGTTGTTTACAGGTTTGCTTTTCATGTTTTAAACTTTTAATCTTGTTATTTTCTGCTAATGTAACTTGTCTATTTTTTGACACTTACATCTTTTTCATCCTTATATTGTGTTACTGTTCTTCAGTGGCATGGGTCCTGATTTTCGAGTTTTGGTTCGGAAAAGTAGGAAGCAAGCAGAACAATACCATAGGTTGTATAAGGTATGTTTGGCTCTTAATGATGATTAATTTACTTATTGTACTACTTCACCTTGCATCTAGGAAAAATTAATATCAAATCACATTATGGTTGTAAACTTAAAATCTTGATCTGTTGGTTACATTAGTCTTTATAAATTTTATTTACTTCCTAGTTCCAACATAAAATTTTTTGTGTTCTTCTACCTTGCCTGGTTTTCTAATATGTGCCAATTTTGTTTGCAGGAACCAATTCCAGTAACACAACTTGTAAGGGAAACTGCAGCTGTTATGCAGGAGTTCACTCAGTCTGGGTAAGAATTATGTCCTTACACACAAGCACAAAAAAAAAAAAAACATAAACATAAAAACTATTATCCATTCCTTTTTACTTCTTGCAGAATTATATCAAAGAGCTTGAGTTATTTGGTAGTCTCTTTTCGGTCGAATTCAGGCTGTGCTTTCTTCATGTTAGCAAGTGGTTAGGGGGAAAAAATAGTTTTATTTGGCCAAAAAGAAAGTAGCCCGAGTCTAATATAATTTCTTCTCCTTAAACTGTTGTCCTTTGAGATAAAGTTTCCTTCAAATTTAATGTTGGCCTTATGATTCTGCCTCATGTATGGGCTGAAAGTGAAAGATTTGAATGAACTTTTTTTTTTTTTGAGAAAATAGCACTTTATAGTTCATTACTTTTTTTGCATACCTTGGTGCTGCATTTTGGGTTGATTTGAATTAGATAAAAAACTGAGACTGAAACTCTTGATTTCCTTTGGACTTAATATTTAACTTTGATGCATCATTTTCTTTGTAGTGGTGTAAGGCCTTTTGGTGTATCTCTACTAGTTGCTGGATATGACGACAATGGTCCACAATTGTATCAGGTATTTCTCATAGCTAATATTGGATTCTTTGAGGCATTGCGTAGAATGTTTTATGTGCTTTCAGCTGTATGAATCTGTAACTTTTTGCTAGGTGGATCCATCTGGCTCGTATTTTTCATGGAAAGCCTCAGCAATGGGGAAGAATGTCTCAAATGCAAAAACATTTCTTGAAAAGAGGTACCTGCCCTTGATTCTAGTTTTTATAGCATTCAGAACTAAATCAACTGAAATTTCCTCCCATATGTTATATTCTACCAGTGATGGAACTGATGGTGGTATAACCATCAATAGTAGTCTTAACTTTTCTCATAACATTCATATAGATGGTTATGGCATTCAGTTTTGTCACTGATGCTCAATGAGTTTATAGTAGGAGACTTCTAGACGACAGGCAATCATTGCATGATTAGGAATGGTATAAGCTAGGATGACATTTTATTCAGCAAAGGACTGTACTTTAGCTATGCATCATTTCGAGAATTGAGTTGGACTTTCTTTTCTGTAGATACACTGATGATATGGAGCTTGATGATGCTGTGCATACTGCTATTTTGACTCTCAAAGAGGGGTAAGTCAATTTTTAAATTTCTTCCACCCACTTATCAGTTCAGGAAGATCTAAAATCCGGATATTTAGAACCTTGGAAGAAAATGTTGGTCTAAGGTAGTCTATAGTGTGCTGCATCTATACTAATCTTACGAGCCTTTTCTCAAATTTGCAGATTTGAAGGACAAATCTCAGGGAAAAACATTGAAATTGGGATTATTGGAACTGAAAAAAAATTCAGGTAAGCTCCTGCTTTAACCCTTTCCCCCTTCTCGCTTAACTTTATGGTGGCGTTATGCTGATGCAAAAAATGACCTTTTGGCTTTAGGAAGTGCCAAAAGTGTTCCTTGTGAAATGCATTTCTGAAAGCGGTGCTGTTTTACCTGCAATCAGCACCAATATCTTGCATTTTGCAATTACGGTTATTGTCCATGCAGTTTTATTTCTGAATTTAAAAAATGATTGTTTCTGCTTCTTTTTTTAATCATGAGATTGTTGGTTTTCTGGCGGTTGAATGACTCTTGTTGTGCATGTTGTCTTACAGGGTGCTTACCCCAGCTGAAATTGATGATTATTTGGCTGAAGTGGAGTAACTTGACTTCTTATTCCAGACTTATCTACAAGTGTTTATTTTTATGTAACATTTGTTTTGAGACTTTCCAATTCGGTCAAATGTTGTTAGTTCATCACTGGAATTGAACAAAACTTCACCAATGTCTGCACGATGCTAGAACTGTAATCGAATGAGTTATAAAATTTGTGTTTACTTCAGTTGATCTATACAATCACTTTCGAGATAATTTAACTTTGAATTTATGCGAACCTTTTTTCTCTTTATTTGAAGTATTTAGCTTGTGCAATAAAAGAGAAAAAGAAATCCAAGGAGAAAAAAGAATTTTCATCCTGTCTGTCACTGAATTTAACTTTTTTACACAAATTTCTCTTTGATTATCATCAATTTCTTTTAAGTTGTATCAAAAGGAAGGTACCCTAAGAACAATCGAACAATGTCAGAAATTACTTAAGGGAAAAAAATGATTTAATTTGCCGTTAGAGTTTAAAACTCTTCTGTTCATACCGGGCTTTACAGTTTGGTGTTCAATCCTGGACCACCTTTAGCAGTCATTAAGTGCCTCATTGCAAGATATTTTTAATATCTTTGTCTGCATTATTATTTGTCTTTCTCTCTGCCACGTTATCTTCTTGAAGGAAATTCTCAACTCTCAATCTTTCAAACTGCAAGCTCTTCCTCTTCGAATTCATGTTAAGTTCAATTCTTAGCTTTACCATATAACTGACATTTCCATTTTTATATCAATTTCTGACTTTCTGGGGGCAGTTTTTCATATTACTGTTTTCGAATTATCTCTAAAATTTACTGGTTTATGAGGAGGCCTTTGTTTTCTTTTCCAAACTGGGGTTTTTAACTTTCAATTACCATTATATTACACTAACGTAAGTAAGGAACAATACCCTTTTTTAGGTTTGGTGGAAACACGCTCAACCATGCTTACATTCAACCAAGAAGCTATAACCCGAGTTTCAAGTGGATGGCAAAGAATTCTTCTTCAAGTGATGTAGCTATTGAGAAATGGAAACGTGATGGTGTTTATATCGACAAACGTGGAAAATTGAGGACCTTTCATCACAAAAAATTGTCCAGGAAACGATGTAAATACTCATATTTTAAATGTTCTTTATAGTAGTAGAGTCTGTCAGTTTTTGAATAGCTTTTTATGGCTTCAATCTTGTTCATGTATAGGTGGTTCTTTAAGGGGACAAGGATGGAAGTATGGTTCTGGTTTTGTGGATGGAGTTTTCCCTGTTTTGAGCCCCATTGCTCACCAGATTCTGGATTTTCTTCAACAGGAGGTTGATGCTGATAGAGTTTGGGGTTTACTTGATAATCTTTCTCCCTCTCATTCTACTTGGGATGATCTTATCA
The DNA here is from genome assembly GCA_039519145.1 of Kokia cookei. Taxonomy (NCBI): domain Eukaryota; kingdom Viridiplantae; phylum Streptophyta; class Magnoliopsida; order Malvales; family Malvaceae; genus Kokia; species Kokia cookei. Next base: position 42,521,926 of record CM076907.1, read on the forward strand.
ATGTAGCTGTTCAACTTCGTTTAAACAAAAAATGGGATCCTATTGTGCTGGTTAGAAACAATTACCATTAGCCATTATCAATGAATGTACGATAATTAAACTTGTACGCCATGTATTTGCTGATCTGCTATTGTTTCTACAGCTTTGTGAGTGGATATTGCAGAGGAGCTCCTTTCAGCTGGATGTTATGTGCTTCAATTTGCTGATAGATGCTTATGGACAGAAATCTTTATACAAGAAGGTGGAATCTACATACTTGGAACTTCTCGAAGCTCGATGTGTACCAACTGAAGATACTTATGCCCTTCTTGTCAAGGCCTACTGTACAGCCGGGCTAAAACTGAAAGCTGAAGCTGTGTTTGCCGAGATGAGAAAGTATGGTCTCTCCCCAAGTATGTCTGCCTCTCTTATAGTCTTATCAAAGTGTAATATTTGATGTTGAATAGTGTTACATAAAAGATTTTCTCTTCAGGTGCAACTGTTTACAATGCTTATATTGATGGGTTGATGAAGGGAGGAAACTCCCAAAAGGCTATAGAAGTTTTTCAGAGGATGAAAAGAGAAGAATGCCAACTGAATACCGAAACTTACACACTGATGATCAACTTATATGGGAAGGTGAATTAAATTTATCCTGATCCCAATTGTTGGGGTTCTTTGATAATCATTGCCCTTACTTGAATGATTTGTTGCTGAAACTTAATTTGAAGGTTCATGCATGCTAATTTGCTGTGCAGGCAAGTAAATCCTATATGGCCTTGAAATTATTTGATGAAATGAGAAATCGAAAGTGTAAACCAAATATATGCACATACACTGCTCTGGTGAATGCTTTTGCTAGGGAGGGACTCTGCGAAAAGGCTGAAGAGATTTTCGAGCAGCTTCAAGAAGCCGGTCATGAGCCAGATGTGTATGCTTACAATGCGCTCATGGAAGCTTACAGGTTCAAATCCCTTATCATTCTATAATTCCCTGACAATACTTTTATAGTGCTGATGTTCCAGGTCCATGCATAGCTTTGTTGACTCTCTTGTCCTTAACAGTCGTGCAGGTTATCCTTACGGTGCGGCAGAAGTATTTTCACTCATGCAACACATGGGATGTGAACCAGACAGAGCTTCATTTAATATCATGGTTGATGCCTACGGTAGAGCTGGCCTTTATGAGGGTAAAAGGAGTTGCCTTGCATTCAGATATGCAGACATAACTATTGTTATTAGTGTTACCAGACCAAACTGGGGAAGTTTTTTCCCAAGAAAACATATATCATCATCACTTGCATGCTTTTCAAGATACTATTGGAGTCATATTAGTTAGCATATGATATTTCTCTTGTCCAACATAATATCACCTCAATGCAGCTTGACTGTAAATATCTCACCATATATATATTTCAGATGCTGAATCAGTATTTGAAGAGATGAAGAAGCTAGGAATAACACCGACGATGAAATCTCACATGCTACTTCTCTCTGCCTACTCTAGAGTCGGGAATATAGCTAAGTGCGAGAATATTGTGAACCAAATACAGGAATCTGGACTTCAACTGGACACCTTTGTCCTAAACAGTATGTTGAACCTGTATGGAAAGTTAGGTCAATTCGAAAACATGGAGAAAGTTTTGGTTGAAATGGAGAAAGGACCTTATGAAGCTGACATTAGTACATACAACATTTTGATCAATGTTTATGGCCGGGCAGGATTTTTCAACAGAATGGAGGAGTTGTTCCAGTCACTTCCTGCCAAGAATTTGACACCTGATGTGGTAACCTGGACTTCACGGCTCGGAGCCTACTCTAGGAAGAAACTATATCAAAGATGCTTAGAAATTTTTGAGGAAATGATTGACGCTGGCTGTTACCCTGATGGAGGAACTGCCAAGGTACTTCTCTCTGCATGTTCTAGTGAAGATCAAATTGAGCAGGTCACAACCGTGATTAGAACAATGCATAAGGACATGAAGACTGTCTTGCCGATTTGATCAGATACTTCCCTGTAAGTAGATCACACCCATACATGTGTATGACTGTGGAGTAAATTGTTGTATATATGTGTAACAAACTGAAATTAGATTCTCATGCAATGTGTAAGTAGCAGATCGACATTGCCTGCATATAGCCAAGTTTTTAGTAAGATGGATAGAGTTCAAGGGAGAAATTTTCAAAAAATGCTTTTCATTTCTTGATCAACATATAGCTAAGTTTTTAGCTTGCATACAACATTTTATAACTTTCTTGCATCTCAATTCTGAGACTAAGGTCATGTGCTTGTTCTCCTGTCGGTGAAGGAATGTCTTCAGGTTCTCTTCTCGGTTTAACCCATCTGCCATGTTCATTACAAACCAACCCTTTGTTAGCCAATTGGTACCAGCATTGAGGGATCCTTAGTTCATCCACCAACATATCACATGCCTTGTTCACCAAGGTAACATCCCTACGAGCACCGGACCGAAATGCAGACTCTGCACTAAGGTACCCATCGACAAGATGAAGGTACGTCTCGAGGCTATGAATTCCCAACGGATTGAATCCGCGTTTAAGGTAAGGTGATGAACTAATATCAAGCTTCAATTCAGCTCCTACATGTGTATAAACCCATTCTAATGTTCCTGTTATATCATCAAACCTCTGTAAACTCTCATTGAAAACAATCCCTGGCATTCTAGGGACTAAATCTTGCTTAACTACCACTCTCAAAGTTTTAACTCCTAAATCATCGAGCTCGGCTCGAAAGGCGCTGTTGCCGACCCTAGGTGCACCAAAGGAAACCACACTAACCGCAAGGCCCGGGAAATTGATGGCGGCTTCATAGGCATTGAGCAGTGCCAATGCACCGCCTAAGCTGTGCCCGGTTATCGTTAAACTCACTACTTCTCCTTGTCCTTGATAGAATTGCACCAACTTGGTCACTTCTTTCATAACTTGCTCTGAAGCACTTGACTTATTGTACCTTGTGAATTCATTCTTGGAAGTGTAAATGCTTAGGAATCCATGCTCAACCTTAGCATCTCTGATCCCTATCGGTTCCAAGTTCCTTTGAAAATCCTCGTACCATTCAGACGGCGCCACCGTCCCTCGCCAGGCCACCACGATATCCCTCCGTCCGATCCTACGTGTCTCCTCGTCGTTGCTAACAGCCACGTAACCCATCCAGTTGGAATCTTTGCTCCATGTGTCCATCAATCGTGACCTTTCCAACCACTGTGGCATTTCAATGGCTGACATAGCGTAGATGTACTTAGTCACCTTGTAACCATTTTTACTCAGCCCCAGTTTCTCAAACAACTTGTTACGATTATACCTGCAACTCCCACAATACTCCGAGAAAGAATCAAAGTCGAAAGCATCGTAAGTCGCTTGAGCAAACTCACCGTACTTAACGATCTCTCGCCGTAGCCATGGATGAAGCGGGTCTAAAAGCTTCTCCCAATCCGAAGAACCATGAAGATCACGCCACTTATCGGCGATCATCTCCTTGGGAGACGTCGTTGGGGTGTTATGTTTCTCATCATCAAACGAATCCCAATCGGAATATTGAAGATTTTTCCTCGAAGAAAGAGGTTCGATATTGAGATTAAGAAGGGTTGTCAACGACTCAGCTAAACGTCGAGCACCCCTATTGAGTTTGGTATCGGAAGCAACCCCTTGATGAGCATAAACTGCGGAAATCCGATTCATCCCACCGCTGTTGAGGGCTGGTGGGAGATGGGTATGGATCATTGTTGACAGGGCCATTATTGATGGAACAGTAAGTCTAGAAGTCGCCGATTAAGCAGGGAATGTCGGATGCTTGGTGTCGAAAGTGCAATAGCTACTGATCGACAGCAGCCTATATATAGAAATACAAAAGGCTGAGTTTTGAAAACTCGTTTACGTGTTTGGTTTTGACTATGGAAAAATATTATCAAATTATTGAACTTTTCACACGTGAACGACAAGCTAAGGATGACCGTACATTTTAGACCGTCTGTTTTGATCAGAACTTGATATCTTCCTTTAATCTATCTATATGTTGACTTGTTAAAAAATATGTTACTTACACGTCAACTTTTTTTCATTGGATAAGGGGAGAATTTTTTTTTGTTTTTGAATTTTGTGTAAATAAATTGTTAAATTATTTTATAAAAAGAATAAATTTCAATATATTTTTTTTAATTTTTATAACATAAAAGATGAAATTTATGTTAATAATAAAAATAAGGTAGGAGAAAGAACATAGAAAGAGCAAATGTTGAGGTAGAAGTTTGACATTCAACGCGTGATGTTACTTTAATATTCTCAAATTTTATTATTTTTAAGCAATTACGTTTCAAACATATGTCCCATGCATCAATTTTATAATATATAGTTATATATTAGGCTTTTTTATTTTTAGTTTAAATTTTGTTTCTATTCAAATAATGAAATTGAGTGAGTATAGTGAGGTAGTGACTAAATATAAGTTGAAATTGTACCGATGAATTATATAGAAATTGCTAAGCAGTAAGGTCAACGGGGGAGGAGGACAGTGGTTACATGGAGGAAGGTTAGGTGGAGGTTGAGGAAGAGATTCTTTGTGGAAGAGTCTGAGAGTTTAGGAAGGAGTGAATATGTGAGCGTATATGAGTTGTTTGTTAGGTAACGATGGTGATGTAATTTCTTAGGATAAGACATTTTAAGGCGATCGATAATCAATTATTCTAATTCTGCATATAGTTCCCATATTGTTTTAGTGAATATGTCTTGTTCTGAAGTTCGCCTAGCTGAGGCATGCCAAGTTGAGGTTTGCAAACTAGTTTCGGGTTTTGCAGACTAACTTTGGGTCTGTTGAGAGATATGTGTCAAGCTTTTTTATGGGTGCGTTGCGAGGTCCACAAGGTTTGCTACTCGAAATATAGCAATAACTTTTAAATTTTATTAAGGGTTTGTTTGGAAAGTGTAATTAGTAGGGTAATAATTACAATCTTGTAATTACAAAAAAATTGTAATTTTATATACATGTTTGATTGACAAAATATAATTATATTGTAATTTTTTATGTTGTGTTTGATAATACAAATTTTAATTTTACAGATACATATATAATTTTTTTTTTTAAATATTAATTAGTATAATAAAAAATAATTTTTAAACAAATAACAAAAATTAAAATCAAATCATCATATAATAATCTAAAAAAATATACGATAATACGTTTACTTAAAAAAAATAAAATCGTATACAATATAAAATCTTATTACAAACATTTACCATTAGACAATCATCGGTAGAAATAGATTGCGTCCTAGTAATAGATTTTGATTTTATATTATTAAGATATGGTATTATTTTAAAATTTGATGTGTTACTTCTAAATGAAATCTATTTTAATTCAATTACATTTAATTTGATTTAAATTTATAACGATTCATCAACTAAACATAATTATTTATCTTAAATTACAATGAATAAATTAAACATACGCATCATTTAAAAAGATAACATTCTTCGTATTCATTTAATTGTTGATATTCAAAATTCAAGATTATCTTCCCAACAACGTCGTGAAGTTTATCTTCACTTATTATCACACAAAATTAATATGTTAAATTCAACCCTACTTTGGAAATCGTATTTCCCAAGACGATAATACTCTAATAAGCAGAATATATCGTCTTGAAATATGGCCAACTTGCAAATGGACGCCTCACATGTCATTTTTTTTAAACTATAAATTTGACCAAACCCAAACCCTTAAGAAAGATATTAGATGCAGTAAGGTTAGCTTGGCCTGACCCCTCCTTTTCTAGCATTAGTTTGACTCACCAAATCCAACCACCCACCCGCCACCAATGCAGAAATTTCCCTTAACTAAGGTCACTTTAATTGCCGTTACCGGTCACATCAACTCTGTATGGATTATTATATCATTTGGTACTTGAGCTTGATTTCAATATTCAATTTCATACCTAGTGTTCCAATGAATATTTGACAATGTAGGTACTTGAATGGGATAAGAAAAAAAAAACCCAAGTATCGAATTGAAATTTGAAACTAAACTCAAGTACTTAATGAGATAACAAAACTCAAGTGCTAAATTGAATATTGAAGTCAAAGTCAGGTACCAAATAGTATATTAACCCTCTATTAAGTTCTTATCCAAATAAACAGCGGCCACTAGCTCTTATGGTTAACAACCCGTCACCATCTTCACGTTAACGCTTGCAATAAATTCTTACTTGTTTAATTCAGTCCCTTATTGACTTGTCAGTAAGGCAGCTATGAAACTCAGAAACTTCCTAGAACAAAACTTTGGCTGGTCTGATATCAGATTTCGTATATGTAAACCCTACCCTTCTATGGCATTTGCACCAAAAAAGGAAAAAGAAGGTTCAGTTTTCTGCATATAAACTGTATATATACATTCATACATATATATAGATATTAGAAGCGTTTTCTTTTTTTTTTTCTTTGGAGAAAATGGAATTGTCACCAATGAGAAATATGGCTAAACAGAAACCAGAAAAGCCAAGAAGAACTAAAAGGGTGTGGAGATTGAAGCTCAACATTACATGGCAGCGTATGAAGAAGGCCTTGAAATCTGGTCTGAGGAACCGTCTTCATGTTCATCTTGCTTCCAATCTTAACAACCTCCCGATCTTGAAAATCAACCACCATGACCTTGCCATCATTAGGCCGATCCAACACGTGATGAAAAAGAAGAAGCCGATCCGTCCCACGATGCCGTTGGAGAAGCTCATTAAGTTGCCGTACACAGCGGCTGATTTCGTCGACCGAGGGGATGCTATGACGCCTACTAAGTCACCTGTCGAGAATATATCCACGAGATGGAGTGAGATTCACGGTTTGCATAACTGGGAGGGGCTAATTGAGCCACTCCATCCTTGGTTGAGACGGGAGGTTGTCAAGTACGAAGAGTTCGTCGAGGCGACTTACGATGCTTTTGATTTCGATCCATTATCGGAGTTTTGTGGAAGCTGTAGGTACAACCCGAATAAACTGTTTGAAGAACTAGGGCTTACTAAACATGGTTACAAGGTTACCAAGTACATTTATGCTATGTCCCATGTCGATATTCCCGAATGGATCGAGAAGTCATATTGTACTTGGAGCAAGGATTCGAACTGGATGGGGTACGTTGCGGTTAGTGGTGATGCTGAAACCACGAGAATAGGGAGGCGAGATATCCTCGTGGCTTGGCGGGGCACGGTGGCTCCAACCGAGTGGTATAGTGACTTAAAAACAAGCCTGCAACGTCTTGGCAAGACCAATATCAAGGTCCAAAGTGGATTCCTCGGCGTCTACTGCTCCAAAGGTGAGTTCACTAGGTACAATAAGTTAAGTGCATCCGAACAAGTCACGGAAGAAATCCGAAGGCTCGTAACGTTTTTCCGAGACAGAGGTGAGGAAGTGAGCTTAACACTCTGGCCATAGTCTCGGGGGTGCCTTGCCACTCCTCAATGCCTACGACGCCGCAACTTACTTCCCCGACCTCTTCATCAGCGTCATCTCCTTTGCTGCACCGAGACTTGGGAACATACACTTCAAAGAAAAGCTCAATGAACTAGGAGTCAAGACGCTAAGAGTTGTCATCAAGCAAGATATAGTCCCGAAATTACCAGGATTCATACTCAACACCATTCTCAACAAACTCACTGCTATCACCGGGAGATTGAAATGGATTTACAGGCACGTCGGCACACAATTAAAGCTTGACATGCTCCATTCTCCCTATTTAAGACGTGATCCTGATTATACAGGGTGTCATAACTTGGAGATATACCTCCATTTGTTAGATGGATATGTTAGCAAGACATCGAAGTTCCGTTGGAACGCAAGACGAGACGTTGCCTTGGTGAACAAGAAAACTAATATGCTGATAAAGGAATTAAAAATCCCAGAGTGTTGGTACGAAAGACCATTCAAGGGACTTGTGCTGAACCAATATGGAAGGTGGGTTAAACCAGGAAGACAAGCTGAGCACATTCCTTCCCCACTTAGCGTTGAATCCTGCCAAGAGCCGCCTCTATTTTAGAAACAAATGTTGATTTGAGAATGATACAAATTTTGAGGGTTTTCTTTTTCTTTTTCTTTTCTGTTGATATTCATCCAAGATTCATTCATGTGTTTAACAATGAGATTTGAATTCATAGTATAGTTAAAAAGAACTGATATAAAATTTGAGCAATATAATGTGCAATATTCCCTTTTTTCCATCAGCCTTGCAATTAATGATAAAAGTAAGAATTGCAAATTCAATTCAGAAAAACAGGTCAAAGAAACCAAAACATGAAAGCAAGAGAAGAACTTGAAAGGCAAAGGGTGTTTAGTACCAAGTGTTCCAACAACTTGAATATCATAAATGCGTATACAATTCAAGCTAAATCAACCTACTTGTCGGATGTTATCACAGAACAATCTGTATCTTGGCAACAGAAGGTTGTAACTCAAACACTTAAAACCCTCTGGAGCTCACTTGATCGCACAAAAATGGGTAGAACTTGGCGAAAATACAGGGCAGAGGAAGGTAACCTACATAAAGTCATTCTAACAAACGACAGGAGTTGACGGTTGTCATCTGAAGTTGCAACAGTGTGCCTGACCTCTCGAAAGTTTGTCCCAAAGACAAACCATCTGCCTCGGGGATTGGTAATGTGCAGTATAATAGTCTACCATGCATCCATATTGACAGAACTTCCAACTGTGGGAGTATTGGACAGTCGTCGACTGGTTAAATTGTTCGACCCACATTCCCATACTCACATCCTCCATCTTGAAAAGCTGCAATATATAAAATAATGGAGCTGATAAAACTGAAGCAGTAGATGGGAAAAAAACAGATGTAATTTTAAACTAACCCTTAATTTTTTATCGGCATGTTGTGAGACAATGAACTTGGCAATATCACTGGAAATAATGTACCCAGGTCCATTGGCATAGGGAGGATAAACTTCTTCTGGCCACTCCTGTTATATCAGACAATAATACATTAAGGAATGCTCAGTATCTAATTTAACTATCGAAGCAACATATCCGAATTCTGAGACAATGAACATACTTGCTTTTAACTACTAAGAATGCTTCTAATACAACAAAGTCCATAGTAAATACAGTTTAGAATTATAGATGTATATGAGAAACCACAGCAAGCAATATCGTTTTGCAGCTTCTTATGATTACACAAAAAAGGTAAACAATTTCAAATTCAGACACCAACTTAGTAACTGAGAAATCTAAAATAAAACGAAGCAAATGCGACCTTATAAAATGAAGAAGACAAACGGATGGAATAACATAAAAATTCCAAAAGCTCGTATATATGTATATATACTGACATACCTCATAGGTAACGGCCCACTTTCCATTTCTCAAAGGGCGGTGCAGAAGGTTGAGATTGCCCATATAAAGTGACCTTTTAGGAGAGATACGATCAATTTGTTTCAAGACACTGTCAACTCTAACAAATGTGTCATCATCACATTTCATGATGTAATCAGCAGTCACATTCTGCACCTGTATTGACAAAATTTGGAGATTCAGAATCACATTTAAAAGAAATTCAACTCAGAGAAACACCACAAAATGAAAAGAAACACGGGTTAGAAAATAGGAACAGCCTTTCTGGAAATGAAATGGAAGAAAGATACACCATGAACTCACCCCAAATTCACAAATTGCAATACTTTTAAGAACCACAAGCTCATAGCGGTCCATAAATGGCAAAATTACAATATCACCAAAATAAGCTGCCTCCTTCTTCAGCATTGCATTCACCTCCTTCCTAGGATTCTGCAATTTATTACATAAATAAGTAAAGACAAGAATAAGTGATACAAACAATTTACACATTGACAGCTGGAGAAAAATGTCCAGAAAGAACAGCTACTTAAGAGCCATAAAGAGTATATGAATAGATAAAAGCCATACTGGCCAACAGACAATCCAACACTTATTTTTCCCAAACCTCATGTTGATATTTGTGAAACAAATTGAAATATTAGGATGCATAACAATTAGGTACTTAACACGATCTTAAAATCTATAGAAAAGTTCAATGACCTTACCAGTGCAACAAAGAAACGGACCACTACATCTAAAGACTTGATGGCTGAAGATTGCATCCAAGTTTGTCTAACTGCCATGCGTTCTGCAAAGTGATTAGTAGCAGAGAGAATCCCAATAAAAAGTTGAATAGATCTCTTAGGCAAGGGAGAAGCTTTCCATTTTGGTGACATTTCCAATACTCTTTGGGGGGAAAAACTTGGATGAGAGGTGGGAAGTAAGGTTGCATAAACTGAATGAATGTCCACATCTCCTTTTATGGCCAGCCCTGTTGCATCTTCAAGTGAAAAACCCTGAAAATACAGTTTTTATGTGATCAATCATAGTATGAGATTTCCAAGGCTATATTAGATGCATTGATAGAGATGCTGGAAAGCACAAACATCAGTTTTTTACTTAAGATAAACATACCGTACGATATGCAAATGAAGTCACATGTCGACCACCAACAACGATATGGTATCCATCAACACCAGCACGCAGAGTCAGGATAAACAGCCTGCCCTCTGCAAAAGGAAATGGCCAGGTAACTTCGGGTTTCTGTGCCCGTCCAATGAACCGTCCAAACCAAGAAGTTGTCTTGGACTCTTTCGAATCTACAACATCATTCCGGATCCATTTTTCACATCTTCGATATCCATCAACTGCCAAAAGTATAGGTATTAGGTACTTGATAAATGTCCTTAGAATTTTCCAAAACGCAAACAAAAATAGATGGCATAAAGTGAACAAAGTCACAAAAATACTACTTGAAAGCTCTCATCCACATGCAAAATACCACACATGTAACATGTCCCTCCCTCCTATTATTTTAGTGTCTAATCACATGCAAACATAAGCACAACAAATTGTTTCAACTGGAAACAACTTCTGTGTAAATTAGCAGCTTAAAGCCTTCCTCTAATACTCATAGCAAGCAGTAATCTTCCTATAGAAATACCATTAAAGCATTTAAGAAAAAATAAGAAGTTTTTCAAGATAATTCCATCCCATTGTCATTGATACATCAAGGTAACCGAATGCATCTGTAAACCAATATGATTCAGAAATTTCAGTGAGATTCTTGTTTCTTGACGAAAAATTTATTTCTCATCAAACATAAAATTGGCATAAGATGGCTTATGTTCAAACAGTTATAACTTCGTAGTTTTTTTATTCCCTCAAAATAAACGTATGATTAATTTCGGCATTTAAAACTAAAGATAAATAAGAAAAGAAGCAAAAAAATGAAAACAGGTTATGCTTGATAAAATTTTACCGAGCATGTCTTCATCTTCCTTGGATGGCAAACCATCACATCTTTGAGCTGTACCCCAATGCATTCTATAGCATGTGTTATGCTCAATAACTGGCTTGCGGCTCCAATCTCCTTTCAATCGAGGATTCAAATGTAAAATCTTTGGTGGAGCTTCCCCATCCACAGACTGCAATCCTTGAAATTCAACCATAAACTGTGAAACCATCACTAGGCCATTACCACCCCTCGTTTTTGCAAGCTGGGGTAAATACTCCTGATGAGCATATCGAGGAGTGCCAACGACTGTAATTGAAGAACCTGCTTTTAGACCACATGGAAGGAACATTAGCCTGTCTCCACTTGCCAAATCTTCTCCATTGACAGATAACCATGAAGGACATGACTCGGGCTTCCCGTCAAACAAAGAACTCTGTCCAATCTCCTTTACATCAAACTCATCAACTTCTTCCCATGCCTTTAATCCCAAAGTCCAAGCCTCATCAGCCATTCTCTCTAGCACTGACAATTCACTAGTTTTATTCATTCGCCGCATAACCTCACCTGTTATTCGACCATATAGATGCTTAAGTGGCTTAATAGGATGTACTCCATCTCTCCCTTCCTCTAAAGGTTCCTCAGTAGGCCTCATAGGTGCATCCTGGGTTAGCTCATCCTCTAATTTCCGGTGAAACATATCTTTATAAACAGAATTAACCAAGGGTTTACTCAAATCTCCATCATTAACATCCCCAACTACTTTCCCATTCCATCCATCATAGCTATCCTCTCCACTCAAAACTGCTGCTATCTCCAAAAAATATGGAAACTTAAAAGCTATGAAGATTAAGTATAACCCTCCTAAACCCAACAAGAAATGAGACAACTTGAATCTCCTCCCAGTGGGGATTTCAAATTTTACCCTCTTCATCTTAACAAGCAAACTCAAAAAAACCCCACTAAATTCCTTAACCAGACGAAAAAACCCATAAAAAAATAGCAAAATCTAGATTCACCCAAGCCTTGAAAATTCCGCACATTTATCAACTCCGATCAATAAAACCCTAATATTTTTCCAGACAAAGAAAGCAAAGAAAAATCAAACCTTGTTCCTCCAAATCAGGCAATGTCGCAATTAAACAAGGTGTGGGAATCAAAAATTGATCCTTTTTTTTCTTTTGAAAACGTGGAAGCCAACCTCCCTCAACATTTCACCAGCATTCTTGAAATGGGGTTCGATCTCTAGAAAGGAGGAGCCTAATATTTAGAGATTCTATTGTAAAGAAAAATGTAAATTTATTGAGATTGTCTGTTAATAAGAGACTTTCAAAAGACCAAAAAATGACCAAAGAAACAAAACCAAAAAAAAAACAGAGAAATTAGAGAGATGGGTATAACGTATAATATGACCATAATCTTTAACGTGTGCAAAGCGTAAATTGGAAACAGCTAAACGAAAATAAGTGAAAGTTGAAGGACTTAACTGCAAAACAAAGGTATTTGAAATATATTTGAACTGGATGGGATCAAAGTTTTATTCTTTTTATTTAAGGACTAATTCTTTCCTCAGTCCTTATACTCCTTGTAAATTTAAAATTTAGTCTTTATACTTTTAATTCATAAATTAAATTAAATTAAAATTATAGCATGGCTAATTAGACTTACCTTAAATTTGAATATTTGTAATCTATTAAAATTTTAATTTTTTAATATTAGAACATCATATATTCAAATTTTAAACGAAAGACAAATTAAAATAAAGTAAAAAGATTAAATTCTTAAAATCAGAAATAGAAAGTCTATATTCCAAGAGTTTGAGAAGTAAATGGACTGAGACCAAAAATAAACCTATATTAAAATGTAAAGTATTGTTTTATGATATTTTAATGGTTTTATTAAAATGATGATTATGTAACAATATACACATTTGGTGCGGACCATGTCATGATCAGTTTCAACACAAAGAAATTTTATTTTTTTTAATTTATAATAAAATTAATATATGACATTGAATCTTAGTTCGATTGGTATGAATATTTTTATCAATGCAAGAGGATGTGGGTTCGAGTGGACTGAAATGCATTATCATTTTATTTAATGGTTGAGTATAGACTATGGATAGTTTATTTTAAAATTAATATATTTGCTGCAATTAATTCTTATGGGTAATACAACTATTTATGGTCGAACTCTATATAAGTTCTTATACTATGTGTTGTTAACTTCGATGTCCTAAACTTATGCAAAAAAAAAATAAGAACTCTTTAAAATAACTGAATTTTTTTTCTTCTCTTTGCTAAAAATAAGTCATGAGAGTGATTAAATATTACCAATTGAATGAGTTTATTGCTAACTTGTATACTAAAGCGCATGTAAAAAATAATATTTTTACCAAACGTAACATTAGTGTTTAAACATTTTCGAGACTTGCAAAGTACTTAAAAACATGCTTCAAATGTTTTTTAATTTATCCAAATATTTTTGAATGAATATGAAGATGTTGTCCACTAAACACCACATGAGCTCAACTGTTTTATCTCGTCAAAGTCAAATTAAATGACAGAATATCCTTATCCTATCGAAGACATCCTTCTTATGCATTTTGTAATGATGATTAGATGACAAGTTCAACACATTAACACTATCTTACACGAGACCTTTACTTATAAATACCTCCAAAAATGATAAGAAAATTATCAGCCTTTCAAGAACACTAAATCTAAACTCTGTCAACATTCTTTCAACCATTAACCTTTATGTCATAACCTCTGACTTTTGACCCTGATTGAGTGAATCAACCTTCGTAGCAATTACTACCTCTTCTTTATACTCTTCTCTCACTGTGTACAACATCAACAAAGTGAAATGTTAAGGACGTAATGAAAAATCCTAAAAATTCCTCATCACAATATCTCATTTTAGCAGGCAGAATCTTAAGAAAACAAAATATGAATTTAAACAATAAAGTTGGTCATCTTATCCATTTCTTGATTCTAAAAAGTGACGAATCCCTTGCCTTAACAATGGTGGATTATATTGGGATAAGCCCTAAATCTTTATGCTGAACATTCAACATTAACCAAAAAGTTCCCTTTTTAAAATTTGAGGTTATGTATAGTTTACCAAAAATATAAAGTACTGAATATCAGCACCATGTATGTGTATGTGTATAATCATTTAAGTTGAATTCAATTTTGTAGATTGAGTGTTATTTTAATTGGCATTAATATTATTGTGTTCTGGATTCGAGTGATATTTCACCCCTAATCACAACTCATCATTTAATTCTTCAACGTTAGTCGGTTCGGACCTTCACTTAGTTTCATTAAAGCTTCATCCTGATCATGGATAGATCACCCAAGTTCAGGTCCATAAGCAATGACAATTGCCCTAAGAAGACTCGTTTTCGCTACGACTCCGGTGGGTTCCTTAACCAAGCCATTGCCTATGAGTTGCCAGCTCATTATTCAATAGGCATGCGGTCAAAGCCCTGGATTCCTCTCACTGCTTATGAGCTTACAGTTTCATGTACTATTTCACTCCCCAACGAGGGTTCTTTTCACCTTTCCTACTACTTCGATATCAATTGCCTAGGAGTTTTTAGCCTTACAGAGTGATCCTTGCTGATTGAGTTTGTTCAATACATCAATGTTGGGATTAGTTACTAGTTCAAATTTTATACAAATTTATATTTTTGGGAAATTAATTGAAATGTGTTTTTATCTATTAATACATTTTTGATCCAGTATATGGGTTCGAATGTGTTAATCCTCCTACTTAGAAGTCGGAAAAGGATTATGAATAATGTTAAATATTTTATACAAAAAAAAGTTGAACTCTGACTTTAACTACAATTAGCTGTATTTGTTTATAAAGTTGGAACTGTTTTAAGCTATTTACTAAATCTGGCCCAATTTCTTGAAAGAGGCCAGTGTAGATTTTGGAGTTAAGGGGGCATCAAAATTGGGCTAAAAATGAAAGCACCCATTCTAAACTGGGCTGAAAAAGTGAAATCTCCCAATTGTTGATTTTTGAAGTTCTTGTTGTTGGGTTTGCTTGTGAGGATGTCCAATCTAATAATACTAAATTTCTCAAAACCCCAAACACAATTTTCCTGCCAAAAATAAAAATTAAAAGCTCCTATATAACTCACCCATATTTTAAAAATGAATATAAAATAGAACAGCCAAAAAACACAATGATTTGAGGCCCTTCAATTCAAGCACTGATGTGGTCAAAACCCTGCCTTTTATGTATGTATCTATACAAAGGTAGACCAAAATTGGAAGTTGGTGGAAAAAAGTGGAGGAAGTGAGGCAGCCCATACATGTTTCCTTTCACTCGCATGTTTATGGTTTAGATTCTTACACCATTCTTCCCCTTTCCTATCCCATTCATGATTCATTTTGCACCTCCCTTGGGCAAAGTTCTAAATGGAAGTTCTCTGTGGGTAAAAGTATCATGCATTAAGAGTCAGATTGTATTTTATCGTCTCCATTTGAAAAAATAATAAATTAGTTATTGTATATTTGTTCAAAAAGCAAATTTGTCTTTCTGTTAAAAATTTCATTCATTTTTATTATTAAAACTAGTCCCTGGACATCAGCACGAGGTGAACATGGCACATAATGTGTTATTGTCTAATTATTCCATCGGCTATGTCAATTTTTAATAGTACAAATGGATAAAAATTTTAATAGAAATGATAAATTTGCTCTTTGATCTAACTTATATGGACTAATTTATCCATTTTTTAATAGAGAGAGTAAAATGCAATCCGATTTTTAGTATAAAAAGCTTCGTGGTACTTTTTACCTTTTGTGATGAAACTATACAATTATGATAAATGCTTGCATGTCTCGTGGGACTTTCAAAACTATTATTTTACTCTCTTTTTTAGTAATATTCTATATGTTTTAGCTCGATTGGCATAAGTATTATTGTCAATGCAATAGGACGTGGATTTGAATGCGTTGAAGCACATTTCATCTTATTTATGAGTTAGAAAATAACTATGAATAACTCTAAACTCCATATTCTTTAACCATCCATGAAAATTTACATGTTTGTGATTATCTTTATCTATATAAAAGAAACATTTCCCCACACATTATTTTGAAACCTACCAAACTAAAAGAGAAAAATAAATAAATTTCCTCTAATAATGTCTAGGGATTCATGTTATCTAAGATGTGCCCCTTGTACCTTAATTTTATTCCCCCACTGTCCCACACTATAATGTATATTGATGCCTTTTCAACACCTCAATCGATGCTTTACATTATTTATTTCAATTTTGAAGAAATGTATATTCTACATTATCAGAAATCCAAACATTTAAAATCCATTCGTTTTTTTCAAATGTATTATTTGTTATTTAAATTATTTTATTATGCCAAATATTAAATATATATTTTTCTTTTTATTGTTAAGGGAACCAATATGTTTTAAACCAAAAGAAATCAATCCTTACTGATTGATATTTTCTCAAAGTTGCTTTATTTTCTGAAAAAAAAAAATTTCAAAAAATAATACATAAAATATTGGTTTCAACGAAATTCATTCTCATTAATCAAGTCATTCTCATAAAAAAGTAAACATAGATGAAAATTAAAATTCTCGTAATTGTTTTTTTAACATAATCCCTAAAATTTTTTAACACACAAAATAAAAGAATAATACGCTTCAACGCACTCGAACCCATGTTATCCTATATTGATAATAATATCCATACTAATCGAACTAAGATTTAATTGGACGTTACTAAATATTCAAATGTTAATTGTTAAACATTTGATTAAAAATTCTATAAAAGATCTGCATTGAAACCCAGATTAGTTTAAGAACTGACCCATGCTTTTGTGCACCTGATTTAATGTAAGTGCTTCAAAATTAAAAAATGGTCCCATTGAGTAATAATAATTTATTCAATAATAAATTTCCCAATAATAATCATCTATGGTCAATGTTAGAATAATAATAATTTAGTATCCCATAAATGGGGGATAAATTAAAAATATAAAAATAGGGCTACCTGAAGCTGATTGTTATTATTATTTTCCACTAATTCGGTTTTCAAGGTTGAGAAAATAATAATTTATGTTAATCTGGACTAATAACAAAACTATAACAGTAGAGGGATAAAATTCCAAATTTCAGTATAATTAGACCACATAGGATGGTCAACAAACATCAGGATTAACGAAAATAAGGTAATTAATTTACTGTTGTTTCCTTTTTTTGGAGACTCTTTGTCACCCAAAACATGATCAAGAAAAGATCCTAGGATTTGTTTGGTCTCCATCTTGCCCCCTTTTGGATTATTAATATTATTCATTACCGATTTAATCATTGATTAATGATGGTGTTCAAAGTTTCAACATCAATTAGTGATGTCGTTGTGATTAGACCATTTAAACATGATTAAAACACAATTAATGTTATTCATGTTGGCCTCCCATTAGTAGTACCATTCTTTGTTGATGACCCTTGTCTTATACGTATTAATTAAAGGTTATTACAAAACACACTTTGGGGAATTTAAGGTTTAAGAAATCTTTTTGAAAATAGACATGGCGATTAGGGACAAGAACCATATATTTTTGTCTTAATTATTTCACTCTAATACTTCACTAAGTTCCAATTTTGGCCATTACATAAGCACATATATGTGTATATATTCACGGGTGTTTCTGGGATTGGGCATCTTACTTTTCTTAATTAATACTTCAAATTATATGCTTTTTGTCTGATTTAAGGTTTTGAAAAAAAACAAACAAACAAAGTAATTAACAACCTCAAAACTGCTTTTGTTTGATGATACTGTAAAAGTAAAACAACCTTAAAAAGCATATATTTGCACTGTAAACCAACAGTACTATATGAGAAAAAAATATTTAGTGCTTGAACTTTGCAAATTTCTCATCTCGATCCTTAAACTTTTTTTTTTCATGTTGGTCCCTAAAGTGGGACTCCATCAAGGTTTGATGTTGTGGTACTCTAATATTATATCACATGAATTTAAAAAAGAGACTTAAAATTTTCAATATATATCTTATAATAACTATTTTTATAATTGTTTATACATATATATTTAGATTTCCAAACCAAGTTCAAGGATTAAATTGGAAAATTTTACTTAATTCAAGGACTAAATGTTTATTTAACCTAAGTTGATAAATAAATAACCCCATGAAACCTCAATTTCTTTCTGTCTGTCTACTTGAATGTTTCTTAAAGGGTCGGCAAGCATGCTCCAAATAGTGAAACAGCACCATTAAAAGAAAAGTGAAGAACGTTAAAATTAATTACGAAATATTATTTTAATTTATCACTGTTGAAGCCCTTTATATTACAACGTGGAGTATTTTAACTTCAAATATTGTCCAATTAAATTTTAGCTAAATTGATATGGATTTTGTTGATATAGTAGAATATGGATTTAATTGTGTTGAAGTGTATTATTTTCTTATTTATAAGTAATTTTAAGTATTGCGTCAAAAAGAACAGATATGATCAGATCCTATAATAAGATTGTTAAAAAAAAAATCTCATTTTCTAGTTTATAATAATTAATAATTGGATAGTTATTCCATGCATTAACGTTAAATATTTTGAAGTACATAATAATTTACTTAGTAATTATCCTTTTAATAATAAGTTTTTAGCTGCACTGAATCTAAAATTGCTTAGGAATCAAGCAAAGCACACTGCCCTAAATTTGCTGTCACTGGATTTAAGATCTCATCTTTTGGGGTTAAAAGAAAAAAGTCGGTACTTTAATTTGAATAATTGCTATATTCTAGTGTTTTTCAATCATTTTTATTAGGTTAAATTGCGTTTTTGTCTGTATATTAGGTGTAAGTTATGGGTTTAAGTCATGTACTTTGATATGGTCATTTTTAGTCATCAATTTTTTTAATTTTATAATTTCAGTCCTCACAAAACGATAGTTATTAGATTCATTCTGTTATTTTCAAAATTTTATGCAGCAAATATATTATCACAGATGTAATCCATGTTAACTCAACTTGTTATTTTGAAATTGCTCAAAAAGAAAAGTAGTTAATGAATTTAATAGTTTTCATTTGCATCGACACTAAAATTTTTTATATTTGATAAATATAGAGATTAGGAATGATCAAATTGAAAAATATGAATTAAATCTCCAACTTTACACATAATACAAGATTAATACCGAAATTTAACCAAACAATTTAACTGCTATTGTTCGGTCAAAACTGGAATCTTAAAATTCGAAAAAATGCAGGAACTGAAATTGATCAATTCAAAAGCATAGGGATTAACAATAATCAAATTGAAGTATTGAGACTAAATTCACAACTTACTTATAGTACATGGACTAACAGCAAGATTTAACCTTTTTACTAACAACGCATGTAGCATGCTAGATGGGCTGAGATATTAGGAGCCGAACATTTGAGCATGGGCTAAAGCTTTTTCAATGAACCCTACTATTAAATGATAAAACACATTACTATTATTAAATTGATCTTAATTTGTAAAAACTATATATAAATTTCAAAACTTTTTAATTTAATTTATAATGCTAAGCTGCTAACGCCTAAAATTTGATTTTTTTTTTTATGCAACCCATTTGTTCAGATCCTGTCAAGTGGGTCCCTAGTTACATGCAAATAAATAAATAAAAATTCAATAGATAATAAATAAATAACGGGGGAAAAAAAGGCCAACGCATAATGGCAGCTTTAAAAAAATTTTCTTCCCATAACTTTGAATTTTTGGAAAACAAAATTTGACATTTTTATTTCCAATTTTTTTAATAAAAAACTTCCATCTCATACATTAACGGAGTCAAAAAGTTTTTTTAATGTGTAAATAAATTATATATTTTTATGATAATAAAAATATAATTTTATCATTTTAATAATATATATTTATAATTAATTTAAAATTTTATAAATTATGAAAAATCTAAATTAAAAAAACTACTATTTATTAATTTTTTATTATATTTGTGCATGACTTGTTGTAGTAATAGTATGGTACGTACTGCACATACATGGCTAGAACCGACCCGAGCCGAGCCGAGCGGAGCTAAGCTGTTGAGGAGGGGAAGCCGGGGTAGTTGGAGTGGCGACGTGGGGAAGGGTGGGGACCACCAAATCTGGATGGCGAAAGTGGATGGACCCCACAAATCTAAGAGGTGAGCTGTTGCTTTTGTACGAAAAATAAAGTGAGAGGAAAAACAAAATACCACTAACATCCTTTAAAACAATTATTTATGGAATTTATTTATTTATTATTTAGTTTATTCGAAGGTATGGACAATTTTAAGTATTTAGTAAAAGGAAGTGGAGATTTATTTCATTAATTTTTTATCCGTGCGATATGTTAATTAAAATATATAATTTATTTAATATTTTTAAAATGTAATTAATAATATGAAAATAAATTAAGCATATTATTTCATAAAATTTAATTGAAAATTTAAATACTATTATCTATGACGTTTAAAATATTTTTTAAAAGATTATAATTATTTTTAAATGGGTCATATAAAATAATAAATAAAATTGAAGTTCAATGACATATCAAAAATCAAAGAAATAAAATAATAAAAACTTAAATAAAGACATTTCATATTTAAGATGATGGAATATGAAATTATCCCAATAACCACATACATGTTAAAAACCTATGGCACTTGGCCGTCTCACTTTTTCCGATTCAAAATTTTAAAAAAATATATTTTATTTCATTTAATGTTTACAACTACATTTTTCATTTACTTTTTCCCTACTCTATAATTTATTTTTATTCTATTTGCTCTTAAAAAACTACCTACGTCTCATTCTTAGCCCCTTAGTTGATCCGCCGCTACCGTTGCTGCCGTGATCGGTGGTCTTCTCCTAGCCTTCATGTGCATGGAATTTACGTAAGTTGCCCCAGTCGGTGTTGTTATTTCATGATGGAGGCATAAAATATCTTAGCGGACCCTTTGAAATTTGGTAATTAATATGAAGGAAATTTGACATATAGTCGTACAGCCGACGTTTCTGATATTTGGCTACTTTTTGACTACGATATAATTATTTGATATAAAAACATAAAATAATATAAATATAAGCATATTATATTTTACAAAATATAAATCATTAATATTTCAATATAATAATATCTAATATATATAGATATAATTCAAATTATCGAATTTACTTTTTTTTTTTTTCATTTGGTAAATGTTTGATGCAGCGTAAATAGTAATGATTAATCCTTTATTTTTTTAATCAAGTTTTTAAATTAAAAAGTTACATTATTATCCTTAAAAGTGTTATTATTCATACATAGTTAGAGTTTTTTAGATTAAAAAGTGATATTATTCGTACATATTAATTTTTACAATCATACACTGATAATATTTTTTATTTTACAATAAATTAAAAAATTAAATAGGTAAAAGAAATTAATTACGTGTCATCCTCTCAATCTTGTAGATATAACAATTTCTCTACCATCTAATGCAATATTATTCATACATATTAATTTTTACTTATAGTTTATAATTTATAATACTTCTAAAAAAAAGTTTAGTATGCTTTTAATGAAATTTTTAGATACTATAAAAGTGTCATTGTCCTTAGAAGGTGTAAAAAGAACTAAATATATAAAAAAATATAATAACACATTTTTAATTTATCGTAAAATAAAAAAATTATTATCAGTGTATAAAAACAAACCCAAGTTTAGTACGATTAAAAACATGGTAATGGTGATTGATTGAGTCTAAATTCAATTGGTACTAGTATTGGCGTCTATACAGAACGGTGTGGCTTTGAGTGCGTTGAAGCACATTATCCTCTTATTTATGAGTTGAGAATGGGTTATAAGTAGTTTTAGGCATCATGTCAAAAAGAACATATATAATTAGAACTTATAATAAGATTGTTAAAAAAACATGATGATAGTGATGTTACCATAATAAACACATTTGACAAAAAAAATATTGGTGGTTAATTCGACTTAATGCCATAAAAAAGGGGTAAACTATCAAAATATTTACTTTTGTTTGTCTCAAGTTATATCTTAGTCACTTATGTTTAAAATATTATTTTTAGCCACTTACATTATCGTTTTGTTACGAAATGATCACGTTGCTGTTAAGATACGTTACTTTCCAAACGATAGTCAGACGTGACATTTAAAATGGGTTTAAAATGCGAATGTGGATGTCCAGTTGAGTTGAGAAAAGTTAATTTTTTTGTGAAAGTAAAATACAAAATTTGTCCTAAAACCCAAACCATTCACACTGGACATCTCGAATTTTTGTATTTCATTTTCATTAAAAATTTAACTTTCTTCATCCCAACTGGATATTCATGTTAGCATTTAAACTTATTTTCACTACCACGTCAGATTGCTATTTGGGAGGTAACAAATATTAATGATAGTGTGATCATTTCGTAACAAAATGATAATTTAAGTGACTAAAACATAATATTTCAAACATAAGTAACTAAAATGTAACATGAGGCAAACAAATATTTTGATAATTTACCCTAAAAACATTTTAATAAGACAAACAATACAATTATTCTATTATTATTTCAATTGAGTACATTAATTAGTAGAAGTTTCTCCAAATCAATAATATACTTTAAAATTTTTTAAGTAAATTTAATTTCATGAAAAATTCCAAGCCAAAAACAGAACATGAGTTTTATTGATGCTTATGTTTCAACCATCAGTTTTAAAAGTTGGAACAATCTTTTCATAACTTCAATCATCAAACGTTACATTCAAAGAGATTTCTTTTTCTTTTTTAACTTTTTGTGTAAAAATTTATGGAAATTATGGACTCACTCTTTCATCTGTATTTATATTATTTATTATAAAGTTTGTTTTTTTATCATTTTAATTTATATCTAGAATATTGGCATGATGTTAGTAATAATTGTATATAATAACTTTTTTAAAAATTAATTTAATAATTCAATATGATTTTGGTTAAAATAGTAAAATTGAATTGTTAAAGAAACCTAAGTGATGATTGGATGGTCAAGGTGTTTACTGCTCCAGATATGATATAAATTTAAGTCGTGCTAATCGTGTTTGTTATTTCAACTTTACCTTATTCTTGTAATTCACAAAAAAAAAAAAATTAAATATTGTAATGTTTTAGGTTTGAATCTTTCAATATTTTATATAGAAACACAAATTACCCTCGAAATAATATTTGTTGCTTTTTAATAGTAAATATAGATAGATAGATTAAAAAATAATATTACATTTTATTTAAAAATATGATATAAATCCTTTCATCTTCAAACTAATTCTTTTACCTAATTTTCTCTTTTAACATCTATTAAACAATATAAACTTTTTAATGATTAATCCACTCACAACCTGAATATGCCAAAACAAAGTAAATAAAAAAAAATAAGTATATGTAATTTTCATATATTTAAAATTTAGTTTTTCTATTTTTTAAATTTAAAGATTCATGTTTAATTGTTAATATTATTAGATTTATTTTGCTAAATTCGTTGGTATGCCATTAAAAAAACTTATTCGGTAGTTATATAACCATTAAAATTACATTGTATCATACATGGATTTAAGAAAAGAATATTGACAATGTTAACAATTAAATTTGCAATTTTATTTTATTTTATAAAAAAATTAAAATTTTAAATAAATAAGAGGATTAAGTTTTAAAGTTATAAAAAGTACAAATACTTAAAAAAGCATATATTAACAAAAAAAAAAATTAATAGTATTTGTCAAAAAGTTAGGAAGCAAGTTTGGAAGCGTCGTTGTTGAAAAAAGTAATAACAAATCTTGAACACGAGTAATAAAACAAACGTTAATAATAAGAAAATTAATTAGGTTTAAACTTTTTCAAATAATAATGGAAAGATTTTGATATATTAGATGGATAAAACACGCATTTTTAAATTTTAAGATGCAATAAAATAATAAAAATATTTTTATTTGATCATATTTAAATTTAATTTATGACATTAAGTTTTTTGTGTTAAATACTAACAACATGACATTCTTACAAATTTTCTTATGATTACGTATATTAAACAAACGAAGTCATTGTTCCATGAATTCCATGATTGGAGTTATGTGTCGGCCCTACATGAAGCGCAAGTAGATTTAATCTTCATCGTCACATTTAGTGGACCTTTTTTTTATTCTTATCTTAAATTCCATTCTCATTTGTGAGAAAAATCTTGAAACCCTAAAAGTTAATTGGTGATTTATGAAGGTGAATTCATCAAATTTTTGTGTGGATTACGATAATAGGATAAAGCTTGATTTATAAACACGATTAATGCGATTCGAATTCAGGTACACTTGGAATAATGAAAACTCTGATCATCACGTTATTACATGAAATTCAACATCATCGATGTTTTAACTATCAAAATATGACTTAATAAATTCATCTTGCATCTATAAATAAATCTAATAAAATTTTAAAAATATATGAAATTAATTTGAATATAAATATGCAGATCTCAAAATTTTCATGTACATATATAAAGAGGGTTAATATATCATTTAGTACTTGAGTTTGGTTTCGATAATTAATTTAATATGTGAGTTTTCTTTGTCCCAATTTGATATCTAAGTTTGGTTTCAATGTTCAAATTAGTACCCAAATTAAATGGCATCATGCCACCTAATGAATATTTGACACATGTGCAATAGTAAAAAAATACAAGCACTTAATTGGGATAAAAAAGAACTCTTGTACCAAATTAAACATTGAAGCCAAACTCTGGTGCTTAATTGGGACAAAAAAACTTACGTATCAAATTCAAAAAACTTAGATACCAAATTGAATATTGGAGTTGAGCTCTTTATCAAAATGGGTCAAAAAATTAAGTACAAAAATGGACACAGAAACCAGATTTAGATACCAAATAATATATTAACCTTTCTCAAATAATAATTAATTGAATAAATATAACCTGAAAGTATTTAAATCCAAACCAAAATAAATTTGAACACGATGAAACTTTAAGAGCCTAGAAATGATTTATACAGCATCTCAAAAAATCTCGAGATCTTCGTTAAACCAAAAATTGATAAAATTTGAATTACAAAGCAATGATTAAGAAGATATATGGTGAAATTGAACTCCACTTTATCTTCATTTGATGGTTTTTCAAGCTGCAATTTTACAATCCTTGAGCTCTTGTTGTTGTTAAGCTGGTATTTGAGTGACTTAGTCAAAGTAATTTAAAAAAATTATGTGATCATAGAGGGATTTAATTATGATACCCCAAGAAGGTAACCTCAATGCTTTCTAAAAATCCTTAAAAAAATCGTTTTAGTGGAGGAAATCTTCTTCCAACACTGGTTTAAAAGGTAACCTCAATGCTTTCTATTCAAAGTAGAAGTATCCAAAGTTTTCTATATACCA
The DNA here is from genome assembly GCA_039519145.1 of Kokia cookei. NCBI lineage: Eukaryota > Viridiplantae > Streptophyta > Magnoliopsida > Malvales > Malvaceae > Kokia > Kokia cookei. The sequence continues at coordinate 42,547,622 of CM076907.1, forward strand.
AATCTAATCCCAATATAATTACATTAAACACTCAAACCCTATCTTCGGCTATTTTGACTCCTTTTTATTCCCACTTTTTCCTTTTTACCAAAGTTTGGAAAACAAATATTTGAATAGTTTGAAGAGATATATGAAGTTTTCCACAATTAAATGATTGGCAATGTGTAATTTTTTTTAACAATTTTATTATAAGTTCTGATCATATCTGGTTTTTTTTTTTTTTTTATATAATGTTTGGAATTACTTATAGTCTTTCCCAACCATTAAATAAAAAAAAATATATTTCAACGTATTTAAATTCACGTTTTTCTGTGCTGATCATAATACCGATTACCAATCGAGTTATAAGACTCAATTGACAATAATGTGTAATTCTTATATTAATGGGGATGAGGTGATTATATGATTTGCGATTTGATTAAATTTATATTTCATATATTGATTCATTGAATGATTTAAAGGGCAATCCATGAAATTGGGGGGGGATAATGCATGCATGCATGGACATGGACATACCATTGGCCTAAACATATTCAAAGTGGCTGGGAAGTTGCTGCCAAATGATCATTAATTGAAACACCAATCAAAAGGGATGATAATGGTTGACGTGGGTCACCCCAAATATTTTACCTCTTTCTCTCTCGTAATTTATGATGATGATACCTTCTTTTCTTGCTTCGTTTCTTACTGTAACTTCTATGAAATTACTTTTTACCATTGCATAGTTACAATAATGTTACCAATCGAGTTAAATAAGTGATGTTATATTAAATCATAAATATAAATAGATTTGGATAAAAAATTTGTAGATGGTTTACTGTGCCTACGTTTGAGTTTTATAGTGTGAAAGTTTGTATGGGTATCTTAGTTAATTTTAGTTAAATTAAATATTTTGTATTTTGTATTTGTAATAATTTATTCTTATTGAAATTGTTGGTATAATTAATTATTTGTAACTTTAAAAAATTACTAAAATAATAAAAAAATATATAAAAGTTAAGGGTAAATTACACAAATAGTCACTTAATTTTTAAAAGTTTTCATTTTAGGCACTTAAAAAAAGTTTGCAATTTAAGCACTCATATTACATAGTTCGATCATTTTGGTCACTTCATTTTTTTTTTCAAATGCTAAGAAATTTTGAAGTTAGATGACCATTTATGTAATTTATCCAAAAATTAAAAAAAATAACGAAAACATTAATGGTAAAATGAAAGAGAAACATCCATCCCATAATACTTATTGAAGAAAGTTAGAAATCTTTTTAAAAATATCTTACAAGTCCTTATATTATTCGTACATTTAGAATATATATTTTATATCAAGGAATTTAAATTTTTTATTTTTTTAATTTTAAAATGTAAATCCAATTGTTAACACTGTTAAAATTATTATATTAAATTCAAGTTACATGGCTACCAAGTGAATTTTTTTTTAGTTTTAAATGTTATGCCAGTGAATCAGGGGAGAAATCATTTTTTAGGGAAACCGAAGTTAAATTGTAATTTTTACGATAGCAAAGGTGCAATTTTCAAAGGATTAAATTAAAATTTTACTATTTTTAGGAAGGGCCAATGTGTAATTTTATCTTTACTAATTTAAAATTTTCCATTTTAAGGGGGGTTAGGGCCCCTATAAGCCCCTGATTTCGCCCCTACAGTGAATTTTGAACTATAAAAATAAAACGATTAAATTTTAAAAAAAAAATTCTAAATCTTTAAATCAAATATGTTCATAACCGATAAATCATAAGGAAACAAAACATATGAACCAAGCAAAAATTTCATATAAGAAAAAGCAAATCAAACAAAGAGAAGAAGAAGTTAGTGAAAAAAATTGACAATAATATTTCATTTCCATTCTCTTGTTTTTATCAAATTTAAAAAAAAGGCCCCCACCTCGTTTTATTTTCAAGTTGGGTCGATTTTACAATTTGTGCCACTTCCTTTCCCCCCCAACTGTTCTGTAATTTTATCTTTTTAGAAGTTGGTATAATAATAGTAAATTGATTTAATAAATTAAAAAAAAATAAAAATCCGCGTGGGGCAGTTAATTACGTGTGCCGCTTCTCTACCGTACGGGTATGACAAGGACCAATGAGAAAGGTGAACAGTGATGGAAGGTCAAGTCTCCATCACAACTCATGGGGTCCCACCTTTCCTTAAAACCAATGGTCAGGATTCGTCCTTCACCTTCTGATTTTCTTTTCTTTATCGTACTTAGATTACACTTTGTCCATATCTTATAAGTTCAGTATATCACATTATTTCTTAAATTATACAATTAATTTCTAAATTTGGACAAAGTTTGAGATATAATTTGTGTATTTAAACAATTAAAAATATTCTACCTTTCGATTTAAGATGTTTAATCAAATGATTGAATTACATCATTACAAAAATTCTAATTGTCTCAAGGATTGAATTAATTCCTTTAAGTGCAACAAGTACATTACAATCAAAATATAAATACACTCTTTAATAATCATAAATATCAAATTATTACAAACAGAGAGCTTAAATAATCACATTACAGAATCAAATCATTAAATAAAAAACAAATTTTTAATTGATACAATTCAGATTAAAACCAATAAAATAATTAAACTAATTAGATTAAAATTCAACCATGACAACTGCACATGAAAAAACTCGAGACTTACATATAAAATTATACATAACATATCTCAATCTTTACCAAATATATGAACAGAAAGCGTATTTTTCATACATTTTTCAAAATAATAAATAAATTATAGCTTAATTCATTATTTAACCCTTTAATTACACCCATTCTTCACTCTAGTATTTTTTTTTTTGTCTCATTTTAATACATGACTTATCATTTTCATCCAATTTTATCCCAAATAATAATTAAAAAAGCAAAACATAAAATTATAAAATATAACAAGTGTAGTTAAAGGTAGAGTTAAAAAAGATTCGATTTCCCATCCCAAGCGTAATTATTCCTACGAAAACCTTACAAGTGAACCAAACATTAAATGCAAAAAATTTTCAGAACTGGAAAAAACTGGCAAAGTTGTTGGATTTTCCTCAACATTGACTCTGCAAAAACACAAACGTCATACCTAACACGCTATTGTCTTCAATGTTAAAAGTACACCCAAGTGTCTCCAGATACGGTGTTACCCCATCTTTATTAATTATTATTTGTAATTGTATATATTTTGTTTTATTTCCGTCACGTTGTAATCTTTTAAGAATTTCAAATTTTCCAGTCTTAATTCGTTTAATATATTTTTTTATTTAAGAATTGAAAAAAAATTATAAATAGATCTAAATATTGTATTAAAAATAATAAATATGATAAAAATCTATAATAAATTTAATGTTAAAAAATTTTAAAATATAGATAATAACGTCATACCTAACACGCTATTGTCTTCAATGTTAAAAGTACACCCAAGTGTCTCCAGATAAGGTGTTACCCCATCTTTATTAATTATTATTTGTAATTGTATATATTTTGTTTTATTTCCTTCACGCTGTAATCTTTTAAGAATTTCAAATTTTCCAGTCTTAACTCGTTTAATATTTTTTTTATTTAAGAGTTGAAAAGAAATTATAAGTAGATCTAGATATTGCATTAAAAATAGTAAATATGATAAAAATCTATAATAAATTTAATGTTAACAAATTTTAAAATATAGATAGTATCTGTTCATATTTTCTTAACCTTTTGACAACACACACTTTGCACATACAGATGCTCGAACCTAGGACTTTTAGAATAAATAACATATTTTTTTTCACTAGAGCCACCCATTGAATTCAATGATGTTAGAGCTAACTGCATTAAATATATTTAAACTATGATCTTGGTTTTAAATTGGTTTATAAATTTTTAATCATTCTAATTGCATCTCTAAATTATAGAAGTTATATCAATTAGATCCTTTTGTTAGTAAAATTGTTAAACTTTATTTTTAGTTTTTTTTTTTAAGTTATGACAATAGTATATATATATTTTTAATTTTTTCATTTTTAATTTAGATAAATAAGATTTGATGTGTCATTTAATAATTTTAATAATAAAAATATGTTATTGGTATAATATCGATAGTTTAATATATAATTAAAATGTTTTGAAATTTGAAGATAAATTTAAAATGAGAATTATAGTTTGGGAGTATCTTTGCAAAAAACCCATGATGTTAATAAAATGAGAGATTTATGATTTGAAAATATTTTCACATTGTTTAGATATTTCGAATGCACGAATATTTATCAAGCTTGATTTTTTTAGATATTTATTTATTAAAGTGAAAATATACAAAATAAAATAATTAAGAAAATAGGTCGATTTTGGCGAGAGAATAAGAAATTGCGTCTACTTGGACAAGTTTCGACTAACATGTTAGGAAAAAAACGCCTAGCTAAAAGCATTTTCTGATAATTACTTAGACGCACTTTTCTGACATGTCAACAAAAAAAAACTTGTCTAGTTGACACATTTTCTTGCCAAATATGCATAAAACGTGCCCAACTGAATACGCTTTTGCATTCTTTCTTAAAAACTTCTCTAAAAAAAAAAAAAAAAAAAAAAGCCTATTTCGTCATTTAAATTTTTTTGACATATTCAACTAATTTAACCTATTTTGAATCCATATTCTTCGAATATATTTAGTGCACTACTTGCTTTTGCTCTCTTCTATTGCATTTCTAGATTTTTTTTTTCTTAATACATACTTTTGACACATTTTAATGTGGAATTTGTGCATTTTGATTCAATGTTGTATTTATCTATAATACATATAAAAGTATGAGTTTAGAAAAAAAATTCAAAAGATATTTTTTATTTTTCATCATATTATTAAATTTAAAAAAAATTAATCATAATATTTAATTTATAATTACTACTTTAAAAATTTGAAATGAAATAGAATTTGTGATAATGATATATTTAAAAATAATTATAGTTTAATAGAAATTATGTTAACTACACAATTATAATTTAAATTTAAATTATTAATTAAAAATTATATGAATTTAAAAATATAATTATTACTTGAATAGAATTTTAAGTATAAAATATAGGGAAAAATACTTTGATATTGTATTTTACGATTACTACTAAAAAGTTTTATTGCTCACTCTCAATTTCTTTTTTCCTGTTTTACTTTATTTTTAGTTTTTAATTTTAAATGTTATATAGTAATTTTTATTTTAAATTACGCCAAATAAGATTTGACATGTCATTTAACGGTTAAATTAATAATTTTAATAATTGAAGGACACGGTTGATATAATATCGATAGTTTAGAAACGTAATTAAAACATTTTGAAATTTAAAAGTCAATTTAAAATGAGGGTTGTAGTTTGGGAATGTATAATGCAATTAACTGTTAATAATATACTGAAATAAAATTATTAGCTAATCACATACTAGACTCCCCAAATTATGACTAAAATTTTAAAATAATCAATAACTTTTAGAAGGTTCTAATTGAATATTTCTTGGGTGTGTTTGGAAGAGGAATTTATAAGATGGATTTTATCTGTATTAAAGTTTTCAAAATTTAAAAAATGAATTTATTTATTTGGATAAAAATATTTAAGAATTTAAAAATTTGTGAGTAATTTTAACTGAAGATTTTAGGAGCCCAATATTTTTTTTTTTCAAATTCAACCTAATTATGTAGTTTTTCAAAATTCATCCTAATTTTATTTCATTTAGAACACGTGTTCCCACGATAAGGTAAAAAGCTTAAAAAATAATTTTTATTTAATTTTAATATATATTTTTAAGATTTTATTTTACTAAAGCAATTTATAATTTTTTACAAATACAATTATATTTATATTATTTATTTTTTAATATAATTATTTTTGAACCCTGATTTTTTTTAAAAATAATTTATTATCCAAACAAAGTCGGAATTTTAAAATTCGAAAATTTTAAATTGTTTTTATCCAAACACATTCTTAAAGTATCTATAATTATATCAATAAAATAATTGTTTTAACACGTATATTATTTTAAGTGTTAAACATTAATTCGAATATGATATTGAACGTATAATATTTTATTTTTTAAAATTTTAACTGATCAAATATGTTTCATTTTCATATTGAAGTTAGAATTTAATCTCAAAACTAACTGCTAATTAAATTATCAGACAGATTTCATCGGTAAGTCGTAGTTTATAGAGTTATGAATTAAACCTATAATTATTAATACAACTTTTTATCTCTTTTAATTTTTTTTTTCATAATGCGAATTTTTGGTAAGTTTTTTTTTTTTTGTTTCAAATGTTTTGTTGCAATTTTCGAAATCACGTGGTGATCCTCGAGCTCGCAAAATTTGAAATAAATAATAATAAAAATAAAAAATTAAATGGAGAGTTGATGATATTGATAAAACAAATAGTACAAATGTATGCAATTGGGCTTTATAAGTTGGCCCACCTGAACTGAGATGAGGCAAAGCTGCAAGTTGCTTATGCACAGTCATTTCCCTAATCATTTCATGCAATTGTTTAGAATCTTCTGTCATTTGAATTTAAACTTCAACTACACGTATCATTACCTCCATCGGTATAGTGGTCATCAGGTACGAAATCAAAAATTTTTATGGAGTTTAAATTAAATTTTATATTTTTATAATAATAAAAATATAAAATTATTATTTTATTGATATATTTATAATTGTTAAAGGGGTTAATTAAATTTTTGTTATTTTTGATATGTCAAAGTGTAGTTTCACCATTATTAATTTAAAATTTTATAAATTATAAAAAACTTATATTAAAAGTTTATCATTTGAAGAGAGTCATGCCTCCTGAATTTCTACTAAGCTCCGCCACTGGGTGAGTAGATTTGAACGATTGTGAAAAGTTTAAAAATTGTATAAAAAAATTTAAACTTACAAATCATTAGTAATTTACAAAAATTAATTTAGTATCGACATTATATCAATTAAGTCTTTTTTGATAATTTAACATCAAATTAAGCATCTTGACATGAAATACTTTAAAATACATATATACTTATTATATGACCATTTTGGATATTAAAATAAAAAGTGAAAATTAAAAATAGTAGAGTTTTATTTCTTTTTTTTCTAATGCGTCAAATTTTGTTTACGTAGTCAGTGCACGCGTATTTATAATTTGATATATCTATGTCCGATAGAAGAATTTAATTAATATGATATTAAACTTTAAAGACTTAATTGAAATGTTTTAAAATTTAAATGATCAAATTGAACTTTAGTTATAGTTGAAAGTGGTCTAGTGAAATTAATCCTAGAAAACGAAATAAAAGATCTTCCCTCTAATAAACAGTCATCTGACGTACACACACTCTCTCACTCACAACACACTTTTTCTTTACCCAAATTTTTAATTTTAATTTTAATTTTTTTACCGGTATACAGAAAAAAGACAACCCAAAGGGAAAAAAGAAAAATAATGGCGGTCGTATGTTCATTGATTGGTGGAGCAAAGAAATAGAGAGGGAAAAGAAGAAAAGAAAAAAAAGAGAAGGAAAGGGGAAGAAAGCAAACAGCAAAGGCAAACATCAGTAAATAGTACAAGTAGTCAGCAGCAAGGAACTCTCTCTCACTTTCCTTTCATTTCTGCTTCAGTAGTCACCACTATTTCCATTGCTGGAAACAAAAAGAGTCGCCCCCTTCCCTCTCCTATTCCTTTAAAAACCAGTAAATTTCTTTTTTCCCTACATCCTCAACCGTAGCCCATAGATATATAAAACAACAATATATTCTTCTGAGCCAAAAATATCTATAAATACCCAATGCTTCTTTTTTAAACACAGTTGGGACTGTACAAAGGGGGAGAGGAGCCAGCTTTGTGAGGAAGAAAAGCAAAATCCCAAATGCATAATAATAATAAACCCTTTGCTTGGTTTGTGTTTTTTGTTTTGTGAGTGAGAACAAAGATCTGGGCTTTTGAACTTATCGGTATCTTTATAGCTGAGATCTGTTGGATATTTTTGTTTGCTGGGGTTAGTGGGTTACAAGCTTCGAGGAACTCAAAGGAGAAAAGAAAAGCTGTTGTTTTGGTCACACTTTAAGGATCAAAAGTCATTGTTTTTGGGAGCTGAAATGTGGGGCTAAAGTGTTGAAACATTAAAAAAAAGGGAGAGATTATGTTGTTTTAGCATAAGGTTTTGGATCAAGAGAAGAACACTTTGGGTTCTTTTTTTTTTTTTGTGGGTGGAGGAAGAACAAGATAGGAGGCGGATGAGGCTGAAAGCGATTGTGTTCTGTAGTAAAACCGGTTTCGGTTGAATAAGAAGGACAAGAAAGAAGTCTTGGGAGGGCTTTGTATTTTTTGTTTTTTTAAACGTCTTTTCTTTGATGTGTAACTTGTCAGACTTTTGTTAAATTGGAGTTTGATTCTTGTTAAGGCATGGTGTTTTTCTTTGTGGAGTAAGAAGAAAGGTTTTGGAGTTTGGGTGTCCTTTGCAGGACTTTGGTCTGGTTAAAGGAAGGGGTTTTAGGGTGGTGATCTTTTTTTTTCTTGAGGGTACAAACTTGGGATTTAAAGGGTTTTTATTGAATTTGTTTAGAAAAGAAAATGAGACTTTCTTCAGCTGGTTTCAATCCACCAAACCAGGAAGGTACGCTTCTCATTTATCAAATTTCTGCTTCTTCTCTTCCTTTTTTCTTTTGTCTCTCTCTAATTGGGTTCCTTGGGAAAGGTGAAAGGGGAGGGGAAGTAGAAAACTTGAAATCATTATCCATTGGCTTTGTTTTTAGCTTTATAAAATGTAGGAGAAGCTCAAATTTCTAAATGTTAAATCCCAGATCAGTAACTTCAGTTTATTTGGTGTCACCAAGTCTGAAATTCCATCCATTGGAGAATTGTTGAAATTGTTTTACTAATCCATTTTTTTTCTTTATTTTGTCTGGGGTAAAGAAGATTGTTTTTAAACTTAATTCTACCTTGATTTCATTACTATTTTCTCTATGTCAAACTGAGCTTTAATCTGTTATGCCTTGCTGAAATTTTGATTTCCCTTAGATTGCTTGTTTAATTTACTAAAAGGGGCTTTTTTTGATCAAATATTGACCAGCTTCTTTATTTAATGTTTTCTTTTAATTTTTGTTGTTTTAAATTACTGCAAAACAGACACTGCAGGAGAAAAGAGGGTCCTCAACTCTGAACTTTGGCATGCATGTGCTGGACCTCTTGTTTCTCTACCTCATGTTGGAAGTAGGGTTGTTTATTTCCCACAGGGTCATAGTGAACAGGTTGGTATGCTAGAATTTGGGTTTAGCTTGTTCTTTGGTAATGGATTTTTGAAGCATATCTTTTTGGATTGCTTATGGTATGTATGTATCAAGTTGCAGTTTCTTTATGAAGAATAAATTATGGATATTGTTTCACTGTCTTTGCTAGGAAAAAGGTGAAAAAGTTATTATCATCATTACTTGCTCATTTCCTATTAATTGAAAGAATGTAAATTTTGTGAGTTTGATCTTTGAATGTCTCTTTGTAAGCACCAAATGCCATATTACTGCAGACATTTGTCTGACATGAGCCACCCAGCATGACTCCAATTCATCTGCTTTTTAGCTGCCATAATTGACTCTTTAGTAGATCTACAGTGGACTTGAGTCTTCCAGTATACGTTTTCAGTTTGATTAAAAAAAAAAAAGTAGAAGGAAGCAGGTTTCTTGCTGGCCTTGAATTTTCTATAATTTCCCTATGATACCGGTCTTATCAAAATCTAATGTCATGAAAAAAAATGGTTTGTCATATATGGTGAGAACCATTGGATGCATCATTTTTAAGTGCTCACTGGTCATGAATAATAGGGAATTGCATGTGGAGCTCTAACAAATATATTTCTGGTTGAACTGATGCCTTCATTGAGTGGTAATCTGTGCATCTGAGATGGTGTGCTTTCCCTCTTTGGTGGGGCTGTCATGGCTTTCTTCTGGATTTTCTGTCACCATCGACGTTGAGCAATAATTGCTGATCATTACTCTCTACTTTTGATATGAACATGCATGGGATGTTTCAAATATGTAGATTTTAAAGAAAAACTCAGTCTGCAGCATATAAAATACGATCATCTTATCATTCTGGTTCTTTTCATGTACTGTGGTTCATTGCACTTGATTATACATCATTCAGTAACCAAACATGATTATTGAAAAGCATAGATTGGCGGTTTCTTTGTAGGTAGCTGCAACAACCAACAAGGAAGTGGATGCCCACATACCTAACTACCCAAGCTTACCACCACAACTTATTTGTCAGCTTCATAATGTTACCATGCATGTAAGGCTTGTTTAGTTTGGTTTTCTGATGATGTCTTCCATTGGACTTGTCTCTGAAGCCTCAAAATTTGTTAACTTTAGGCTGATGTCGAAACAGATGAAGTATATGCACAGATGACCTTGCAGCCGTTGAGTCCGGTATGCTATTTTCTATTGGTTTCTTTTGATTATTTTTCATCTTATTGATTGTTTCAAGTATTGAAAATTACTTTTTCTACAGCAAGAACAAAAAGAGGCTTATCTACCTGCAGAATTGGGCATTCCCAGCAAACAGCCAACAAACTATTTCTGCAAAACATTAACAGCCAGTGACACAAGCACTCATGGAGGGTTTTCTGTTCCTCGCCGAGCAGCTGAAAAAGTGTTTCCTCCACTGGTATCCTGTTGTCACCATAAGTGTTGATATCAGTTTGTGTTTTTGGTTGCAATGATTTATTTCTAACTTTATGCTATCAATCTCTTGCAGGACTTCTCCCAGCAGCCTCCGGCACAAGAGTTAATCGCAAGAGATTTGCATGATAATGAATGGAAATTTAGACATATATTTCGGGGTGAGCTTATGAAATTGTAGAGAATGGCCTTTTATTGAATAGCAAATGGAGGTTTTATTCGCACCATAAAGATTGACTAAGCCTATAAATTGTACTTAACTAACGTCATTGACTTGTTCCCATGCAGGCCAGCCCAAAAGGCACCTCTTGACAACTGGATGGAGTGTCTTTGTAAGTGCTAAAAGACTAGTTGCAGGTGATTCAGTGCTTTTTATATGGTAGGTTGCTGGCTGCTCTTCTGTTTTAGCTTGCCTTTAGTTGCATCAGAACAGAGTTGATTGATTTTTTCCTCTAGCATTCTCATTGTCAAGTGGATAATTCTAGCTGTTCTTTAGTTCGACTTTGGCATTCTTTCCTGGTAAAAAATCTTGAGAATATTGGCTATTGTTATTTTATTAATTTCTTCCTTGTATATTTAGCCAAAGAAACGCTAGTGGATTTCCATAAATAAGCTTGATTTGACATTTGTTTGGTGCAAGTTATTAATTGAGTTTAAAAAGATTCTTCAGGGATTCTATTGCACCTATTTTTTCTCCTCACAAATTATATGAAAGTGCAGACATGAGAATACTATCTCTCGGTTTTTTCTGCTTCTCCAACATTTATGGTTCTTTAAAATGCAATTTGCTGTGGACTGTTGGTATGTTGATACTCAAGGCAGCGTATGGATTATATTGACAGGAATGATAAAAATCAATTACTTCTTGGCATCCGGAGAGCTAATCGACCTCAAACTGTAATGCCTTCATCAGTGCTATCAAGTGATAGCATGCACTTAGGGCTTCTTGCTGCCGCTGCTCATGCAGCTGCAACAAATAGTCGGTTCACTATATTTTATAATCCAAGGTATGGTGCCACTGCTATGCTTCTCGGATTCTCTCTATTCATATTTTCCAAGTTCCAACTAGTGATTCCTCAATCCGTCTAAACTTATTCATGTTCAATTCAGGGCAAGTCCATCAGAATTTGTCATACCTCTCTCAAAATATGTCAAAGCTGTCTATCATACTCAAGTTTCTGTTGGAATGCGCTTTAGGATGCTGTTTGAAACAGAAGAATCAAGTGTTCGTCGGTAAGTTTCTTTTTCCTTTTGCTTTTGATAGTTGATTCTTACCATTTAGAATAGCTTACCTTATTAAAGGCTTAGATTATCATCCTTTTAAAGGTGGAACTGATGTCTGACTGGCTTGGCTTTCCTTGCAAAAGATTAATTTTCTGTTATGCTAGATTTGCTGTTTCGTTTATGCTCTTTTCTAATGCCTTTGTCTATCATTCTTTGCTTGTGGCCCATCTCTTATGTTTACTTGTGAACATTATGTTATTTCTATCTGATGATTGGGCATTCTTTAGATACATGGGGACGATAACTGGCATAAGTGACTTAGATCCTGTTAGGTGGCCAAATTCACATTGGCGATCAGTCAAGGTATGTTTACAGTGGCTGCCTTGATCATTTTTGTTTTAAAATTTACACATTTGTTGTTTTAGATTTTTATCTATGGTGATGATATCTTGGAATTTAACTTATTTGAGCAGGTTGGCTGGGATGAATCAACAGCTGGTGAAAGGCAGCCAAGAGTTTCCTTATGGGAAATTGAACCATTGACGACATTCCCGATGTATCCATCTCCATATCCTTTAAGTCTTAAGCGCCCATGGCATCGAGGATTATCTTCTTTCCATGGTATGCTAGTCATTTAGTGTGTGTAATACTTTAGCGTCCTTGTTCCTTTTGATTTGACTTTCTTTGTTCATAGGCCTCAAGGATGATGATCTAGGCATGAGTTCACTTATGTGGCTACGAGGAGATGCTGATCGAGGAATGCAGCATCTAAATTTTCAGGGTATTGGAGTTTCGCCATGGATGCAGCCGAGGCTAGATGCCTCCATGCTTGGTTTGCAGACTGACATGTACCAAGCTATGGCTGCTGCAGCATTGCAAGAGATGAGAACTGTGGATCCTTCCAGATCTGGAACTGCTTCCCTTCAATTCCAGCAACCCCAAAATGGCCCCTGCAGGCCTGCTGCTCTAATGCAACCCCAGATATTGCAGCAGTCGCTGCCTCAGGCCATTCTTCAGGGTGTTGAAGACAACCAGCATCAGTCTCAGCCACATCTACTTCAGCAACAATTGCATCACCAGAATTCATTTAATAACCAACAGCAACACCAGCAGCAGCCTTTGTTTAACAACCAACAGCAACAGCAACAGCAACAGCAGCCCCAGCTTCCACTGTTTAACAATCAACAGCAACAGCAGCCACAGCATTCAATGTCCCAGCAGCACCAGCAACTGGTTGATCATCAGCAGATTCCTAGTCCAGTGTCTGCCATGTCACAGTATGCCTCTCAATCTCAGTCATCACCGTTGCAACCCATACCTTCACTAGGCCAACAACAGAGTTTTTCTGATTCAAACGGGAACCCTGTGACCAGCCCTGTTGTTTCTCCTTTGCATAGTCTTTTGGGTTCTTTCCCCCAAGATGAATCTTCCAACCTGCTTAACTTGCCTAGAACTAATCCTGTAATGACTACTTCTGCATGGCCATCTAAGCGGGCTGCTGTTGATGTTCTCTCATCTGGATCTCCACAGTGTGTTCTACCACAGGTGGAACAGTTGGGGCCTTCCCAGACAAACATGTCTCAAAATTCTATTTCATTGCCGCCTTTTCCTGGTAGGGAGTGCTCGATTGATCAGGGGGGTACCGACCCACAGAGCCATCTCTTATTTGGTGTTAATCTAGAGCCTTCATCTGTTCTAATGCAAAATGGAATGTCAGGCCTTAGGGGAGTTGGCACTGATAGTGATTCCACTTCTATACCCTTCTTTTCTAATTATATGAGTACTGCAGGGAATGATTTTTCGGTTAATCCAGCAATGACACCTTCCAGTTGCATTGACGAAGCTGGATTCTTGCAGTCTCAGGAAAATGTGGGCCAATCAAACCCACAAACTAGAACCTTTGTTAAGGTTAGTTGTTTTTGCTTTTAATTTACGAGTTTAATTTGGTTTACGAATATTGATTCTCTTTACTTGTTGCAAGTTTGATATGTTTGCAGTTTTATGTGTCCTTGGCTTTTAGGCTATTGTTTTGATAATTTAATTTGAACGTTTTCACTATGTTAACAGGTTTATAAATCAGGGTCCTTCGGGAGATCATTGGATATTTCTGCATTCAGCAGCTACAATGAACTTCGCAGTGAACTGGCACGAATGTTTGGCCTTGAAGGCCAGTTGGAGGACCCTCTGAGATCAGGCTGGCAGCTTGTATTTGTTGACCGGGAGAATGACGTTCTTCTCCTTGGCGATGACCCCTGGCCGTGAGTTCCCATTCTTACTAGTTTTTTTCTTGAGCACCCTAGATTGCATGTTTGAGTTCGTTTAGTATATAGTAAATTATTGCATTCTGTTGCATAAAACTATTTTTGACACGCAAAAACTTCAGTAGTTTTGGTGCATGCATTTAAACCTCTTTTGGGGTTTTGCATGCCTACTTTTGCTAATTCCCGATTTTTTTTCTTCAAACCAGGGAGTTCGTGAACAGTGTCTGGTGTATCAAGATACTTTCCCCACAGGAAGTGCAGCAAATGGGCAAACGAGACCTGGAGCTTCTAAACTCTGTGCCGGTTCAGAGGCTCTCTAATGGCAGTTGTGATGACTATGTGAGCCGGCAGGACTCGAGAAATCTTAGCTCTGGTATCGCCTCCGTGGGTTCTTTGGACTACTGAATGAAATTCATCCGGTTATGATACTGTTTTTCTCCTGTAATATTATTGTGTCTTGCAACCCTTTTTATTGTAGGTGGAAAGAGCTGCCTAACTCTAGCTTGAAGTTTATATTTATAAAAAAGCTCATAGCAATACTGTAATTATAAAAGATCTTTGTCGCCTATGTTATTGAAATATCCACACTCCGTATGTATTAGGATATATCAATGTTTATGAAGCAAGCTTAGCTTTTTCCAACTCACATTCTTTGAGTAGTCAATTTATTTTAAAATGAGGGTTCCGAAACATTTGACAATGAACTTGATGTTGAACTAATCTTTCTCTTCCAAGAGCCACGTGATGGGTCCTTAAATTATCTGTCAAAAACCAACCTTTTCATCTTTGTGAAAATGGTCCCCTATATTTCTTGGTCTGTTCCAACTCTCACTATCATCATCAGCTCAGCACAAAGCTAACAAAGGTTGTCGATGTCAAACCTGAAAGAAGAGACATGTACCATCACCCCTATTTGTTGATAGTGAGACTAATCCTTCTAACACATCCTAGAAAAATCTAGTATAGGGAGTTGCTTGAAGACTGATGAATGATGGTTGGCACCCAAGGTGGATAGTTTTTGATGATGATGATCCCATTGCAGTTTCATTGGGACAACACAATGATGAAAAAGTGAAACCATCTGCCTGCAACTGTCTCACTAAATTGTGACTAATACTTGATTATAGAGGTGAAAATTTTTGCTGCAACTCAAAATGAGAGATGCTGTCATGAGAACCCTACAAAATGGTTAAGGCTGCTTGGTATTTGAACAAAAAAACAAAAGTGCTTCATCTCATTTAGTTGAAAAATAAAGAGGAATCACATGCGGCAGATGAAATGGAAGGTTTTGCAATAATTCATATGAGCCTAACTGATGGGGTCAAGAGCTTTGATGTCGGTAGACCCTGACATGTGTGAGAACTGTCCTCATTCTTCTACCCTCATCCACAAGGCCAATTTCATGGGAATTTCTATCACATTCCAATTTCCAAAATTCAATGAATTTAAAAAGGAAGGGATGGGAGGGGATATTATTTGAGTTGAGGCCCCTCTTTTTGGGGTTGTAGGGACTCAAGTGGTCAGTGACCAGTACCGGTAAAGGTGGAGATGGAAGGGTGGTTCTTGTGTAATTTGCATGTTGTGGGGGCATTTGACGATATAGATAAGGTAAAGCACCCATTAACACTAAAGAATAGTACCAAGATTCATAATTAAAAAAGGGTATTGGTTTGGTTGGCAATCCATCAATCTCTCCCTTCTCAAAGACCTTTTATGTGTCCTTTTCCACTCATTTTTTAACTTGCACCGCATAAAGAAGGCTTTTGCTTGACCCCATCTTCTGCCAACCATGTTAGATGGCCTAAAAGGATTCAAACTCATTTAATACGCGTGAGTTATTTATTGGTAACCAAATACACCACAAAGATTCTATTTTAGCTGTAACACATTTGCCAGTGGTGAAGTAGAGGAGGATGTGGATATTGTATTAGTCAGATTTTAAGGCACTTCTCTTGATATAATTAAGTCCTTTTCAAGGCCTACAATGGACATAACATGTTCATATTCCCGACTTGCATGATTGCCAATAGCCCTTCATCAAGAGCCCAATTTATGCCGAACATCAAACAACTTGTAGCACTGAGCCACTGACAACTGCATGTCCTGTCCTATCTAGTCCTTTTGAAAGGTTGAGGCTCAAGCCCAAGTTTTTATGGCCATGTATCAATTGCACTATTCATTTCAATTTTTCATGTAACACCACAATAAAGGACCCAAGGGCAGCCAATAACAGTTCATTAGGCTATGGCTAATGCACACAGAAACGAGTAAGAGATGCTACTTCGGCTCAATAAGAGTATTGAGACATTTTGCTGTTATTAATCGTGGTGCTTATATTATGACAACCAACCACAACACATGTAATGAGATGATGATGGCATTTTTCCGGTTTGGCGAATATATTCCCCTTGAGCAGCAGTTCTTTCGGCATCTCGATTTTTTCTGGCTTCGGCTGCAGCTCGTTTTTCCTCTGCTCTTTGCCTTGCCATAGCAAGCTTCTTCACCATCTGTGTTTGACCTTGTCCTCTCATTTGCTCTACTTTTGCCTGAAAAAGTAGAAAGACCCATAACTATTGCCAATACTTACTGCTCGGCATATGATCCTAGAAAATTATCCTTTTTATGATTGATCACAACCTTTCCAGTCGCGAGAAGACTGAAATCATAACCTTTAGATTTTGTAATGGCGTATGATTTAGTTAGCTGCATGACCTTGACTGGAAACCAACCATATCAAGGTTCAGTCTTTTTCACTGAGCTTTTACACACAATATAATTGCTTTTGATTTTTGAGTATGTGATCATGAAAGGGATTTTGAATACCTCGATTCTCCGCATTTCCGCTTCTAGTTTTGCTCTCTGTTGACTCTCCCATGCTTGAATTTTGATCTCCTCGCGCTTATACCTGATAATTTGAAACATGCAATCAGATAAAGGAACTTGATGGAAAATAGTCTAAGAGCATACAAGCGTTGCATGAATTTGCAAAATATTCGGTCGTATCAGAACCTTGCATTATGCTTGGACTTTTCGGCTTCCTCCCATGCAGCTGCTCGTTTTTCGTATTCAATCCGTTCTAGCCCCTCTATATTAGTGGTTTCAACTGAAGACGTGTCCTTTTCCTTCTCGTCTTTGCTTGCCCAAGCAGCAATATTCATCTTCCCAAGCCGGACACCAAGAGCTACGATCTCTCTCCTCGTCTTGAGCTTCATTTCTTGCTCGGACAATTCTTGCTTGCCGCTATCACCAGGATTATGTGACTCAGAATCAGTAATATGATTCAAAGGTGCTGATGTTGGTGCCCCGCTACGAGGAGTAGAGGGGACCGAAGATGCTGGACTTCTTAGTGGGGTTGTTGCCCCTAAAGGAGTAGCGGTCCTAGATGGCTCTTGACTTGTAACAGGGGTCATTTCAGTTCCCATATCTCTCATACAAACCGATCTAATTGTGGGCAGAACTGCAAACTCAAATCTAAAGGTATGAGATAAAGATTATAAACTAAAAAACGAAGAACAAACTCGAAAAAGTCCCCTCCACATCCCTTAAACCCCTAAACCCTAAGAAATCATCTCATGCATATGTAATTATAATGGCTTAACCTTCATAACCCCTTCACTCAACACATAGTATACATTTGGAGGCCAAAAGATTGAAAGCAACAGTGGCTCAGCTCCATGGCTCAGTACTTTGCGAGTCAAGCATTTCAGTGTTCTTAATCACATTATAAGCAATGTTCATTATGGTGACGAAATGATACAATCGACTGTACAATCAACCTTGAAGCAAAGTATATATCTCTTCAAGCAGCAAACATATAAGCAAATTTACCTGCTGTATCTTCAGCTGAACTCTGAACCATTTCCCTCGAATCCCAATTTTGAGCTCCCGAAGGAATAAAAGAGAACTTCTCGAATGGCATCTGCATAGCATCAGCTACTTGATTAACATGTAATCTATGATCAGAGTTTGCAGACTCTGGAGCAACTCTCATCATATTCGTGATCGGAAATCGGTTATTAGCTTGGCCGTGAACTGCATTCTTCTTGGCATTCATAGCTTGCATGTTTTGTCGGTTCATTATCCATTTCTCCGCATCGTTCCACTTAGACGACATAGGTCGGGAATATGTCCTTGTCACGGAACCGTGCACCGCTCTCTCCCCTTTATGAAACTCGAAGCTCGATGAACTGGCATTACTATCAGAATCGAGATTTTCATCTTCAAATGTCCTCATCGGATGAACTAAGCTCAAATTACTGTTATCGCTTTTCAAGAGTTGCTGCAATTTAGCAGGGCGTCCTTCAATGTTCTCCCTTGGGAATGATTCTTTTGACAGACTAGAAGCCATCACTAACTCATTAGATACTTTAACTGCAACTCAATTGAACATGTTCAAATCAGCACGCAAATTTAGATACAACACTGAAGATGAAATAGTGAAGAAAACAGAGAAAATAACAAACCTTCATCATCAAAGTCTCCATTTTTAGAGGCTAAGAGACTGTTGATAAACTCAGCATCTTCAATCCTGGAAGGAGATGTTCTAGAAGAATTGCTGTTTGATCCATCTTTTTTTCTCATATGATGAGGCCCCATTAGCTTCATCCTCAATTTACTAGGTGAAATACCACTCTGCAAAGTGTAGATGAAATAAGGGATTGAAGGAAAAGAAAAATAAACAATCTTTAATCCTTGACTTCAATTTCAAATGAATCAAAGTACTAAGATCAATTTTTTTTGTGAGCATACCAGAAAAATAATGATATTCGTTTTTCTATTGTCTTGCTTCCATCAACGAAAAGAAAATGTAACACAAACAAAATTAAAATTTCTCATCACTTCATATAGAAAGACTCCATTTTTGGCCAAAAAAAGAATCAAACAAATACTCACAAGAACAGGTAAAGCTTTAAACTTCAATTTTTTTTTTCACATTCCATCTATTTTATAAAAGTTGCCATTAACAGTTCATTAACCACAACTTCAAAATCCCCCATTACATACAAAAACTCGAAGAACAAAAAGAAAAAGATTACCTGAACTTTGTCTATTCTTTCATACTCCATTTTAGATCTCTCTCTAATGAAACTATGTTTTCCCTTTCTTTCTCTCACTCTAAAGTTTCAACCTTTCTACCCAAATAGCAGAGATAGGGGCAACAAAAAAGAGAGAGAATTTAGAAAAAAATAACATGACAGGCTCTATGTTTTTGAGTGTTTGTAGTGGACAAGTATGTACATATGACTTTGACCATTGTTCAAATCATAATTCTCTCGTCTTCCCCACTTCACCACCACACTTCATTACAACCTTCTGACTTTTCACCCATTCTGATATTGCCACGTCATCACTTTGTGGGGTCCACTTGATGTGGTCGTATTTCAAGGCTGGCGCTATTCTAAAGTTTCAAACTTTGAACTCAAAACTGTCTGGTGATTAATGGCCGATTACTACAATACAAAATTTAACAAATACCAGTTCTATTTGTAGCAATTGAAAATCTTTTGGTTTTTTCTGAAGTTTTTTTTCTTAATTCAACAAAATTACAAAGGAATATAAGGAAATGATGAAAAAGTGGGAATTTCATTTTGCTCTGTACGGTAACTTGCATTGCCTGATAAAACACTGTAACTGGGTCACTATCAATCATTCAGAAAAAAAAAACATAATTATAAACCTCTTTTATGCTTTTTTCTTGCACTGTGTTGTTTCCTATAGGAAAGGAAAACAAATTTCAAAGAAAAAAAAAAAAGGATTCAATTCATTAATGAAGTAATGGAAGAAAAACAGAAAGGATTGTTCCAAAAATACAAAATTCATAAAGTTATTATACTCTTTCTTTAGCATTAATGACTGCAAATTTTGACTGGTTTCTTAAAAGGGTGATCATGGTCCTTTTAAAAAAAAAAAAAACTCTTTTATGCAGACAAAAATGGTGGAATAAGAGCAATTAATGTTCTTTCTCTCCCTTTACATGAATCAAGGAGTAAAATTTGATGTTGAACAAAAATCACATTCAAATTCAATCTAAAAAAAGAAAAAGAAAACTGGAGATTGTGTTTGTTTTCTTGTTGTTTGACCAATGACAAAGTAAAAGGTAAAATGGAAGCAAAAGATCACAACAGGCACTTGGCAGCAGAATCTGCAGAAAAAAAAGAAGAAGAAAGTAGAAAAAGTAGTAGAACTACAGAGAACAAGATTAAAATGTTAAAGGAAAGAGGGAAAAATAGAAAAGAGTAGTTGGGGGAGAGAGTTTGAAAAAACATGTTAGCAATAAGGCTTTGCAAGTTGTATTTTTTGCGTCAAAGGTTTGGTGGGATGTTTGAAATTTTTTTTTTTTTTTTTTGTAGATTTCTAAATTACCAGTTGTTGAAGCATGGGATGATAATGTGATTATCTAAATAAGGTAAGCAATCTAGGGTAAATTACACTATTAGTCACCCAATTATTAATATATTTTTTGGTCACTTAATTATGAAAAGTTACAAAATGATCACTCAATTATTTAATTTTATCTTTCTTTGTTATTCAACTATCTTGAATTTTTTTTTGTGTTACTATTTTTATGTTTGTCAACCGATTACAAAAAAGAAAAAAAATCAAGTTGAATAGTTGGGTAATTGTTTTGTAAATTTTCATAGTTGGGTGACAGGGACATATTTAGGAGGGGCTTGGCCCCCCTAAAATGAAATTTTATTCATTTAAGTCTTTTAAAATTTTGATTTAATCTTTTAAGAATTATAAAAATATAAGCTATTCAAATGATGAAATTGCATTTTTACTATCGTAAAAATTATAATTTAATTTCGACACTCCCTAAAAAATTCTAGCTGCGCCCCTATTGGGTGACCAAAAAAGAAATTTACTAATAATTGAATGATCATTTTGTAACTTTTTTATAATTAGATAGCAAGAAGAATTTATTAATAGTTGGATGGTTATTACTATAATTTATCCTAAATATTGTAAGGTTAAATGAGAAGGAAAATTTTTTTTCCCTCTTTTAAATGTAGTCCTTGGCAGTTAGCTTATGTACATATGCATGTGAAATTTGTCTTGTCTTAATTGGAGCAGCTGATTTGTAGCACAATTAGATTTGATAGAGTACAAAAGCCTTCAAACTTGACCCTCCATGCAAGTACATCGTACCTCTTTATTAATGAGTGAAAATATATATAGTACAAAAATTAAGTTGTAATTTTTTTATATAATTAATATTTTAATAATTTAATTATTGAATTTATTAAGATATTCGAAATGTATATGCATGTAAATTTTTGAATTAATTTTTATATTTCTAAGACATTGATATAAAATATTGTCTGTATAAATATATATTTAATTGTTAAAAAGTTTTTTTTTTAATATGAAACAAATAGTTAAATGTTTTAAATTTATGTTAAACTGAACATGTATGATCTATATGTCTGGAATATGAAATATAATAGTTAGATTATTAAATTATTAATTGTATAAAAATTATAGAAAGGTGTAAAACCACTCAAATCTTACATCGGTATATATATATATATATATATATAGTCCTTGAACTTAATAACTTTTCTCAATTTGATCTCTATTTTTTTCCCACATTAGTCGTGGAGCTTATTAAATTTTTTTTCTAAATTTGATCATGCGATGATATGGCACTCCAAAATTTTGTCACACCATCACCTACTTTTTTATTAAAAATTTATAAATTTAAAATGGTAAGTGACACAATATCAAAATACCAAATTGCTAAATTCCAAAATTAAAATGGATACAAAAATTCTGTGACCAAATTGAAAAAGAATACCAAGTTTTATCCCTATATGTAAATATCTCCATCAGCCAGGCAGGCTGGTAGCAGCACCTTATTTGATCTTTCTTTTCGGTCCCCCCTCTTTTTGTTGGTTCTTTTGTATTTTTGCTTAAAGCGTAAGCTTGGAATTCTTTTGTGTTGTATCATCTAAGAGTAAAATTTAAGAATACATTTCTTATAGGAAAGGATCGTAAGAAATATTGAGCAACTCATATATATTTGATCCGATATTTGACTCCTCGCTTATTTTGCAGCTCATTTGTTTCTTAATTTTTCTATTAAGGACACGTGTGTTCATCACTCATCTTAGTCCGCGAAATATAATTGAACTAACTATGGTTTTGTTTGCCTCCAGTTCACCCATACCCTTTGGAGAGTATTTGAGAACACATGTAATCTTTAAGGGGGATAACGTGTCATCACGCATGATGTTTAATTACTTTTATCACGTCACGTCACGTCAGTGGATCGTGCTTTATATAGATGAAGACGAGCCTCCCTATTTAAAAAAAAAAAATCTGCTTCACAATTTTGAAAAAATGGTTGGTTATCAAGTATGTAATTTAATTTGACAGGACTCAATGGGGTTGACAGAGGCCTGGTCCCACTAAAATATATATTTTTTATTTAAACCCTTTATAATTTATGAAATTTTAAATTGATAATGATAAAATTATATTTTGACCCTAAAAAATGATAAAATTTTGATTTAATTATTCAAAAATTATAAAGATATAAACTATTAAAACAATGAAATTATATTTTTACTATCGTAAAAATATATAATTTAATCTGTACCCCAAATATAATTTTCTGGCTCCATCGAGGATCCTCCAAATTTTAATTAATGATATAAAAAATATATTTATCCATTACATTCCCTCCTATTTCATTCAATTCATTCAAAACTTTCTCTTTTTTTCAAAATTTCGCAACTAACTGTGAGAAATTTTAGACCAAACCAGACATGACCTATAGTAGGGTATTTTTTTTTTTTTTGCATGTTCATGTTCAGAAAACAACAGCTCTTTATTTCAACTTGTTTTTTTTTTTTTTTTAATTTTTATTTTGCAGTGGAAAATCCTTTGCATGTGGAACATTATAATGGAGGGAATGATAACTTGGACTTGCTCAAAAAAGAGGAAAAAAGAAAGAAAAACGCAATGTTTGAAAAAAGAGTTGGATATTTTCATCTTTTCTCAAATGGGTCCCTTATTTTCTTCCAATCTTTGTTCAAAAAGTTTCAAGACGTTAATTTATAGATATGTTTGTTGAGGGTATAGAGATTCAAAATTCTCAAATGGGTCCCTTTTGTTCATGTGGGGCATGAAATTTATTGACGAGGGGCATGCACTTGCCGTAGAATTATAGGTCTTACCTACCCAAAGTAATGTTGAAACTTGAGGAAACATGCAGCAATTTGGGGTTGAAAGGTGATTCCAAAGTTAATTGATGGTAGCTTTTTCTATGTTGTTCATCCCAAAATTGTTAAGTGGGAAATCTCTTTTCACTGAAATAACATTCATTAACCATTATTACTTTCAGTGGTGTATTTCGAAATTAAAATTTGAAGGGTCGAATTAAAATTTTCAAAAATTTTAAAAGCACAGTGAGAATTTTTTTAAGAAATTGGTGGGTTAATTAAAAATTTTAAATATATTATGAAATTAATAAGAATTTTCAACAATTTTAAGAAAGTTTAATTAAAATTTTCAAAAAAATAAAAATAAAAAGACATCTTAAAAAATTTGGGGCTAATTTCAATTTTCAAAAAAAAAAATATATTTTTTTCACAAAAGGCCCAGAAATGAATTTTTGGTTCATATTGTACACAAATTTACCATATATAAACATATATATGGTTATCAAAATGATGCAATTTCGTTTACTCGAAAAAATCGAAACCGTTTAAATATAATAATCTTTCAAATTTAATCATATTCATTTTATTCATGCAAAAGGTATATTGTCGTGAACTTTTAATGTTTATGAAATCTGGATTGAGAAAAATTTCAGTTTACACTTCGTGTTAATTTTAGTGTTTGAATTAATGTTGGAATAGATAAATTATTGTTTGGTACAACTTCTGAGAACAGCCAAAAGTATCTGTACGCCAACGTTACGTATATTTGGAGTCTCAATATGGATCAAAATTATTACCAATCATTCCTCTCAAAATAATCCCTTAAACTTTCCAAATAAATACTTAAAAGAGTGTCATTAATTTACCCGATAAAATAACAAAATATAAATACCAAAGGCACTTAAAAAATTGTCCACCACTATCGCCATTAAGCTGTCAATATATAGATGCGGTCAGCTGGATCGATCTGCAGCACCAAGAAACTAGTTTTCTCACCATAAATTATCCACACACCAATTTTGAAGAAAATCCAAAAGAATATGATAAGGTTCATCCGAACTTATCATCCTTATCTAAAGAATAAGGATAAAGTCAGTAGGCTAGATTTCTTTGTATCACAAAGGGTAATCGACTAGCGGCAACAAAAAAAAAAAAAAATTTAACGACGTTCACAACTTTGTTTGTTTGTCCAAAGATAATTAAGGTCAATAATGTCAACTACAATGAAATTTTTAACTGAGAATTGTATCCGTTCTAAAATTTCTCCAAACAACAAGAGATAACAACGTGTTACAACATTTATTCGAACAAAACATTAAACAATCAGAAGTAACAACATGGATGATTATTAACTCAAATTTATTTTGGTTCATATACTACTGCAACATGGTTTTTTCTTAGATAATAATACATATTTATATCTTATAATTTTGTGCAATTTTATGGCTCATTTTGGGTTCATATGAAAAAAATAAATATTTTACACGTGTTTTCACATTTTTTTAGATGATTTACATTGTTTGAACTAGAAAAATGTAAAAGAAAGCACAAACAAGATCAAGGAATGAAAGAGAAGATTAGGTGAGAGGTTAGCTTTAAGTGTTTTTTTTTTTAATTCTTACTCGGAACTGATAATAGTATCTTTATTTATGAATTATGTTTAGAATTGTGTGATTCGAATATCGTCATATGTTAAAAAATAAAATAAATAGACAAAATAGAGGGATTTGTGGGGGGTGGTGGGGGGGAGGAAGGATTGAGGCTATAACCCACCACATATCCCCATTAAGCACCAATTTGGACTGGGATTACAACCGGGGGTTTGAGGACGGAGCGCCCGCGGTATGGACCATACCGCACAAGTTGAATCTATATAGGAGTATACTTTTTCTATTAGACATTGATTATAACAATATTTTTTAACCCTTACATAGATGTAGTCGAACTCCTCTTGTATTGTGTGTTTTTTAACATAGTGTATTTCTCCTCCTTTGCTTCATGATAAGAGTTTTTCACGTAAAATTTGTGTGTTCTAATTTTTTTTTTTTATTGTTTTGCAATCATTCCTATTAATCATAACAAACTAAGATTCATGATTTTATTTTTTATTTTTGATGAATAAAGAGGCATTGAGATGCCTAAGACATAATCCCGAAAATTAGATCCCGAAGAAATCGTTTAAGAGTAACTTCCTAATATGAGCACTAGGAACATCTAATATACGAACATCAACAAAACCACTATCACAAGTCTTAGCAAGAGAGTCCGCAATCGAGTTACCATCTCTTCGAGTGAATTGGATTTTAAACTCAGTAAAATGACATAAAACATCCTTAATTTTTCGAACAACTGTCTCCGAGGGTGCTCCATCTAAACAATCTCATATCATTTGAATAGCCACAAGACAATCGCTTTCGATGCAAACTCTGTCGAAACCTTTGAACAAAGCTACTTGAAGACCATATAAGATTACGCATACTTCCGAGTTTAAGGCTGATCCTTTGCCCAGAAACTTTTGAAAACCCAGCACCCATCTCCCTTGATCTTCGCGCAACATCCCAGCAGCAGCAGACCTGGACTCGGCAGCATTTGTCGCTCCATCCGTGTTAATCTTTATCCATCCTGGTACTGGTGGAATCCATTTAATAGCAGCCACTCTTTCTTTTGTAGGTTTCCCCTAGACACAACCATAGCAATATTAGATGCCATGCAAATGATAGCATTGATAGTTACCTGAATGTCGCCAAGCTGATTCTAAAATAGGAAGGCATTTCGACTCTTCCATATCAACCAGCAAGCTGTTGGGAGGATAATCGAGCCAACAATACCCTGTATTGTGTTACGCACAGTGCCTTTCATAACAGCCGACAACCAGTCATCCATATCCATGCTAAAAAAATCTAGAACAGCAGCAGGAAGCAGCAATAATTGCCAAACAGCAGCAGCTCAACACATGCAAATCTGTTTCACATGCAACACCACACCTAGCACATTCGGCATCATTTGTCATATTCTTACGGACCCTTTCTTCATTAGTCAACAGCCTATCTCATTTAACCAACCACATGAAATGACGGATACGAGGTGGTAAAGGAGACTTCCAAACGAGCTTCCAAGAATCATCAACACCAATTGCATTCTCCCGAGTAATACTATCATAAGCCGATTTAACAGTAAAACGACCACTTGGAGAGTGCTTCCACATACAAACATCTACACCAAGCGTATGACATGGAGGATGACAACAGGTAATTTTATCTAAAATTTCTTGATGAAAAAATAAATTGAGCATAGACCAATCCCAATTTCCATACTCATCCACAAAATCAGCAACTTTTAAATGGGACGAAATGGACCCTCCAGGAATTAAATAATTACAAAGAGGACCTATATTTGGAACCCAATCATCCTTGACAAAACTAACTCTATGCCCATTCCCAATACTCCATTTGATATGATCATGAAATTGAACCCAAACCTTAGCCAAGGAGCGCCACACAAAAGAGCAAGAATGACGATCAATTTTCTCAGGACAAACATCAAAAACTTTATACTTTGACCTGAGAATCCGTACCCAAAGCGCATCCACATTAGTAACAAAGTGAAATGCCAATTTCATTAAGAAAGACACATTTTGTGGAACCATTCTTTTCAACCCAATTCCACCTTTTTGTAAAGGCCTACAACAATCCTCCCATCGAACTAAAGCAACCTTAACTTCATTATTAGTTGATCCCCAAATAAATCTCCTCACTATTTTTTCAATTTGATCACAAACACCCACTGGCACCATAACCGTTTGCATAAAATATCTTGGAATCGACAGAAGAACAAACTTGGCCAAAGTGAATCTACCTGCCAAAGAAAGAAGTCTGGCATCAAAAGTATTGAGTTTCTGTTGGACTTTATCCAAAATAAAATGAAATGTGCTTTTCGAAACACGAGAATGAAATAACGGCATCCCCAAATAAGTGCCTAAGTCTTCTGTAATTTGAAAACCCAACAATCGACAAATTTCTTCTCGTGTCAAGTTTTTCGTATTGGTCGAGAAAAAAATTCTAAACTTCGAAGCACTCACTTTATGCCCTAAAAAATAACAAAATTCCTCAAGAATACGTTGGATAACCCCAGCATTATCTATAGTAGCTTCACCAAACGACACCTAGTCGTTTGCAAAGAAAAGATGAGACAGCAAAAGACCACCCCTGCCCAACTGAATCGGTTTCCATTGACCACTCGTGATTGTTTCATGAATAACATGACTCAACCTCTCCATTGCCTAAACAAACAGATATGGAGACATGGGATCCCCTTGCCTTACCCCTCTAGAAGGATAAAAACTCTCTGTCAGATCCCCATTCCACAACACCTGCATCGATGAAGACGACACACAAGCCATAATCAGGCGAACAAGTGTCAAAGGCATTCTAGCATCCATCAGAGAATCATGAATAAACTCCCATCTTAACCTGTCATAAGCCTTTTCCATATCTATTTTCAGAGCCATCCAACCCTTCTTACCTTTACGTATTCTCATAGAGTGCACCACCTCCTGTGCAATGATAATATTATTTGTGATGTGGTGCCCTTTAACAAAACTCGTCTAATTTTCAATAATTAACAAAGGCATAATGGGCTTCAATCGATTAACAATTACCTTCTTCAGTACTTTATAAGGGACAGTACAAAGGCTAATAGGCCGATACTGTGTCACATCCATCGGACGAAGCACTTTTGGAATAGGAACAATCATTGTTTTTTGAGAAAAGGCTCCACATCACCATCCAAAAAACCCTTCTTAACCATCTCCACCAACGAGTCACCAACAATGCTCCAATGCGACTGATAAAATTTTGTGTGAAAGCCATCAATGCCCGAAGCCTTCAAAGGCGACATTTCAAACAATGCATCATGCACTTCCTGAGATGAGACCTCCTTGCACAAAGAGGAAAGAAAACCAGCATCCGAAAATGGAAAAGCATTCCTTAAACAAAATGTACCTGTTACCAACCCATCTGAAGTATACAACGTCTCTTAGAAGGATACCACCTCCTTTTTTATATTTTCCTCATCATAACACCAACTACCATCAGACAGCTTCAGGCTTTTGATATGATTAATCCTCCTTCTCTTAATAACTTGACTGTGGAAATACTTCGTATTTCGATCACCAAACGTAAGCCAGTCTTTCCTCGATTTATGTTTCCAAAGCGATTCTTCATTATCCAAGACAGCTTCTAATTCAACCCTCAATTTCTTATCAAGATCGAGGAGCCTTTTCGAACTATAATTGTCAAGACATCGTTGAATTCCCTTGACCCTTGCTATAAGAATTCTTTTTTTCCAAATAATAGTCCCAAATACCTCCCAATTCCAAGTCTTCGTAGCATCTACTAACCTACGCACTGAGCCCTTCAACCGATCATCATGACGCCAATTTTCAACCACTAAGGAAAGCCTTCATGATTCAGCCACCCATTGAAAAAGTGGAAAGGACGATCATGTATAGGCCTTGAAGACGAATCAAAATTAATAGCCAGAGGATGGTGATCAGACTTTAACTTGTGCAGATGATGGACCATCAAGTCAGGAGCTAAAATTTCCAAACGATGATTGCAAAGTGCATAATCAAGTCATTCGGCAACAGAACTTCTATTCCAAGTATATGTAGACCCCTGAAACCCCACATCCTTCAAGAAACAATCAGCAATAAATTTCTTAAACAACTTACAAGACAAACCACTCACAGAAGAACCACCCCTCTTTTCGTCAGCATTAAGCAACACATTGAAATCACCCGCCAACAACCACGGAGAATTAATAGATTGAGCCATACAACTAAGATTCGCCCATAACTTCTTTCTAATCACCTCACGTGGGCTTCCATACACTGCTGTAAAATGAACCCATTCATGAAAGCGTGAGAATTTGATTTTCATGTGAACAAATTGAAAATTATTAACTTCAACCACTACCTCAATATGACTTTTCCACAAAATCCAAATACCCCTAGAGAAACCTCCAGCTTCCACTCGATGAGAATTTGGCCAACCGATACTACGAATGACCTTATCCGCTTTTAGACCATTCACTCTAGTTTCAAAAAGAACCACCACATCAAGATCAAATTCCCTAAAATGATAACAATAATTAAAGTAAAAATAAATGATTATAAATACTAAATTAAATAGCTTAACAACTAATATAACTAGAATAAATATGAAGGAAGGGTGATACATTTATATTGAATGAGACTCGATCCTAGAATATTAAAATTTTCATAACTTCAATATTGTTATTAAGCCAAGACCTAATTGATAATGATTTACAATATCGAGAAAAAACAAAGTATTTTTATTGATTTATCTATAAGAGGAAAAGGATTTGCTAGCTAAAGAAAGAGAGCCTAAAACTAGTTCCAAAGCTGGATCAAGTGATTCCTCTGAAAGCTGAACAGTGGGACTAACTTGCTATATATGTATACACACTTTCACAATATTATTGCTATAAGAGGGGATTCACCCAAAAAAAGAGCTTAAGAATAGACAAAAGTTAAGCCGTAATACGAGTTAGTTTAATTGATTGATTTTATTAGTCATCCCATTTGATGAATAATCCACTTTTAATTCCGGTGACATACTTCGACTTTAAACTGTGTGATGGCCTGGCCTGGCCTGGCCTTAAGAAAATATTAAGAACGTAGATGTTGACTTTAAACCAGAACACTCTTGAGTTTTTGGGTTACTACCCACGAATTTATTCATATTTTTGGGTTACAAACTTTACAGAAAAAGCTTTAATGGGCTAAAGCATACCCAAAGTTTGAGGGTCCAAGGCCTGGCAGCCCCTCAGCCTGGGTCATCGAACTTCAAAGCAACGCCAATGGAGGGGATGGCGCAAAATGGAAAGAACAGAAAAAGGGCGAAACGAGAAAGACTAACCCACAGATTGGGAGATCTTGAGAAAGCTTGATAACTCCACTGTGTCACTCTACACATTCGTACAAAGTTTCCCAGGTCATATCAGCTCCTTTTTTTGTTCATTAACTTCGCAGATATGCACTCTGGTTACTTCTCTTATCATAGAATTCAGAGAATCCTAGCTCGTCGTTCCCCTTTTGTCTATATTAGATTTAATGCAGATTTATCTTCGTTTTCAGAAAGTAATTTCAATCCTGGTTCTCGTCCTGTGAGTGATTCTAATGTCAGTTTTGTGGAAAGAGATCATTTTGATGAGGGAGATGTTGATTTCGGTAAATTTAGAGAGATGAGGATTGAAGACTCTAGGGAGTTGAGTTTGTTTGGTGACAATAATGGTGGGTATCAAAGGAATCGAAGCCTGAATTTTGATGGCTTTGATGAACTTGAAGAGGAAGAAGGAGATAATTGTCGTGCTGATGATGATTTTGTGGCATTGAATTCATATAATGTGCAGTGTGAGCAAACAGAGGATGTATGGAGAATTGAGTTAGAGGAGGATGAACTTAGGCATCCTTTGGTGAGAGAGATTTGTAGGTTGATTCAATGTAGGTCGGCTTGGAATGCAAAGCTTGAACGTGATATGAGGCACTTACTAAGAAGTCTAAAACCTCGTCAAGTTTGCGCTGTTTTGCTCAATCAGGATGACGAACGTGTTGCTTTGCAGTTCTTTTATTGGGCTGATCGACAATGGCGGTACCGTCACAACCCGATTGTATATTATGCAATGCTTGAGATGCTTAGTAAGACTAAATTGTGTCAAGGTGCTAAACGGGTTCTTCGGCTCATGGCACGTAGAGGGATCAAGTGTCGGCCTGAAGCATTTGGTTACTTGATGGTGTCGTATAGTAGGGCTGGCAACTTGAGGAATGCAATGAAGGTTTTGACTTTAATGCAAAAGGCTGGAGTTGAGCTGAATTTGGCAGTATGTAATACTGCAATCCATGTTTTGGTGATGGCAAATAAGTTGGAGAAGGCACTGAGTTTCTTCGAAAGAATGCAAATTGTTGGAATTATCCCTAATGTTGTCACTTACAACTGTTTAATCAAGGGATACTGTAACGTAAATCAAGTTGAAAATGCCTTGCAGCTGATTTCTGATATGTCATCAAAACACTGTTCACCGGATAAAGTTAGTTATTACACCATAATGAGTTTCTTTTGTAAAGAAAAAAAAGTCAAAGAAGTGAGGGACTTAATGGAGAAGATGGTAAAAGAAAGTAATCTGTTTCCAGACATGGTTACGTATGAAACTCTTATCCATATACTATCCAAGCATGGCCATGCAGATGAGGCACTTGAATTTTTACAGGAAGCTGAAGCCAAAGGATTTCAGATCGATAAGGTTGGGCATAGTGCAATAGTTCACGCGTACTGTAAACAAGGAAAAATAGATGAGGCAAAAGGTATTGTTAGTGAAATGTTGTCAAAGGGTTGCAATCCTGATGTGGTGACTTATACAGCTGTTGTTGATGGTTTTTGTCATGTTGGGAAGCTGGAGCAAGCTAAAAAAATGCTTCAGCATATGTACAAGAATGGCTGCAAGCCAAACACTGTATCATACACAGCTTTATTAACCGGGCTTTGTCGGAATGGGAGTTCATTACAGGCAAGAGAGATGCTGACTGGTAGCGAGGAAGAGTTTTGGACCCCGAATGCCATCACTTATAGTGCTGTAATGCATGGGCTGCGTAAGGAAGGAAAATTATCTGAGGCATGTGATGTAGTGAAGGAGATGATTAGCAAGGGCTTTTTCCCAAACCCAGTTGAAATTAACTTCATAATTGAGTCACTATGTCGAGAGGGGAAAATGAATGATGCTAAAAGGTTCTTGGAGGAATGTTTGAATAAAGGGTGTGCCGTTAACGTTGTAAACTTTACTACTCTTATTCATGGATATTGTCAAAAGGATGACTTGGAGGCTGCTTTGTCATTGCTTGATGATATGTATCTAAGTAACAAGCATCCTGATGCAATTACTTATACAGCAATAATTGATGCACTTGGAAAGAACGGTAGAATAGAAGAAGCAACTGATTTTACCATTAAGATGCTAAAAAAAGGGTTGCTTCCAACACCTGTTACATACAGAACAGTCATTCACAGATATTGCCAGATGGGAAAGGTGGAAGATCTGTTGAAATTATTGGAAAAAATGCTTTCGAGGCAGAAGTGCAAAACAGCGTATAATCAAGTTATTGAAAAGCTTTGTAATTTTGGAAACCTTCAGGAGGCTGATAAATTGTTGTCTAGGGTTTTGAAAACGGCATCTAGAGACGATGCTAATACCTGTAACATGCTTATGGAAAGTTACTTGAGCAAAGGGATGCCTCTATCAGCATACAAAGTTGCTTGTCGTATGTTTAACAGAAATCTGATTCCAAATCTTAAATTATCTGACAAGTTGAGTAAGAGACTCGTGTTAGAAGGAAAATCTGCGGAGGCAGATAACCTCATGCTACGATTTGTTGAGCGTGGACACCTTTCACCTCAATGTGAATGACATTTTGAAGCCATATTCCAAATTTTACGACACTGGAGCTTTCTCTTTGAAGTTCAATGGCTTGAAATGGTAATCCTAAACTCTTCTTGCTTCTTCTTCTTTAGGCAGAAGCTGTATTGAGGTGGGGTCCTAGTGCATGGTAATAACTACATTTAAATTTATGTGGGCCGAGATCAATACTTCATTGTATGTTTTAGAGCTTCTAATGAAGTTTGGTACATCCTATGATGTGTAAAGTCTAAACTAGGAGCTGCTAAATGTTATAAACTATATGGTGTCATTTCACAGAAAAGATGGAAAGTGTTAAACGTACCTGTGTGAACCATTTGCTGGCAAAGTTGCTTTGAAGCATATGCAGGAACTGAAAACATATGCTTAAAAGTAGACATTTATTGCAATTGTATAATAATGTCAAATTTTGAAGAGTAAGGTGATTGTTTACATGAGAATTTCCTACAGCAGGTTTGTTAGGGAATTATGATGGACTAATCTTCTTTTCTATCTGGATTGTTTTCATCTTCTTTTAGTTCTATCCAACAACATTGGCAAATGAATTGATAAGTAATACTGGTATATTTGATATTTGAGTGAGTGCAATGATAAACTACCTTTGTCTGGATGGATGGTAATAAAAATAACTGGTGTAAATGCAGATCATCTAGGTGCTTAGTTATATTTGCTTATTTGGTTGTATGCTGCAGTTAATTCTGGCATAACATGATAAGAGATTTGGAGATAGATCCTTGGAAACAAGACTATGGATCTGCAATCAATAGTTTGTATATGGAGCGTATTTCCTGATACTGCAATAACCTCTGCTACTTAAGGTGCCATCTCACACTACAAATTGTTTGCAGTGCTGCTGCTGTGGACTTAAATGACATCTTCAATGTAGCAGCAAAATTCCCTCCATGATTGCTCGCCTACTGATGTGCAAGTATCATGTTTCAAATTGAAGGTATTACAGTACAACACTGTCCATTTCCCTGATGTTGGTACTTAAACGGGGACAAAACTGTTTGTTCTCACATGGCTAATCACCATGCTTTCATATCTGTCTAGGATGTTATGAATTGAAATAGACCTGCTAATGGACATCAGATTGTATCTGAAATGACAACTGAATTATGGAAATCAGAGTTAAGAGCAACAAATGAAATGTCCTGATCTTCAGATGTTAACATATACCACTTGGTTGTTTGCACTAATTGAAAGTATCTCTTGGGTGAAATGAGCCTAACAATCTAGGTGGAAAAGGGGAAATGCAAAAGGTGGAGCCTGGTTAAAGAAAATGGCGAGGCTTTGGCTGGCTTCTGCTCAAACATTTCTATTGGATTATATCAAAAGGGGTATATTCATGTAGAAAGGCACCATATGGAACCTTCTACACGTCCGATTCATCCATGGCAGACCCATATTCACCTGTCATTTCATTGTTTGCTGTATTAATGAAAATTTGTTTCCCTTGTAAAATTTACTCTTCAGGCATGTGGTAATCCAGACATCATTTTGTTAATAATAATTGCAAGGCTAGTCCTTTCAAAGTCTCGTATACAGGTTGGCTCTAGGTGAAAAACAATTCGTAGGATGTCATTTGTAAAGAGTAGAACTAAATCTAGATAAAGCAATCTAACATAATGCATGGAACACGTCTGCACTGGCTTAGCCTAGAAACTACAATTTACAACAACCAAAAAATTTATTATTATGAAAAATTCTGTAACAATTGAACTGTAGACTCCTCCAAGCAGGGAGATTTCCCCTTACCTTGAAGGAACAAGTATTACAACAATAAGCAAAACATCTGGCACAATCCATAATGGATTGGTACAAGTCCACAGCCTTTTCTCTCTCTTATGTCACTTGTTTCTTGTGATTACTCTTTGAGTAAGATCAACTAGTGCCCTCCTTGACCTGATTACGTTCTCATCATTGCTCTCCGGTAGAGAATCAATTGCTGCAGCAGCAAGATTAGCATGCTTCATGGCTAGCTCTCTTGTCCTCTGTATACCATGACTCTTCCCAAGGTATTCAAGGGCCTATATTTTTCATATATTGATCAGCTTAAGTGAATTTTGACAAAATAAGGTTCATATAATTGCAAAACCATAGGTAGTCAAGAATTCAGATGTGGAAAGCACAAAAATAAACCTCTACAGGAAATTAGTCACTTGAAACTATTAAAGTTATACACCCCCTTGATAATCGATCGTATGAAGTGTAAAAGAATAACTTCAGAAAGTGAAACTGGCAAATTCACAAATTCTATTCATAGGTTGATTACATATACTTACAATCTCTATGTTTTCGGGGCTGTCAAAACCTTGATAAACAATAGCATGTAATTGCGGAAACTCTTCCATGGCAAACAAGATTGGAGCTGTTACAATTCCCTGCAACAACAGATGGTTGTGATAAATGATATAGTCATCATTACGTAAGCCATTTAAAAGCATTTTTGTGAACCTAGTATGGACATTTACATAGAAGGAATTATAATGTTCCTGCTTATGTAGTTTATAGTTGAATGTTTTTATAAACTATTACCAGCTTAAAGCCATTTAATATTTGCATAAGACATCATGGATTGAGAATTACATGCTGGATGTCAGATAGAGAACCCTTCCCAAGGGAAGCTGCTGTGCCAGTGAAATCAAGAACATCATCTATCAATTGAAATGCCAATCCCTGAAAAATAAAGAGATAGTTGGACCATACAAGAAGAGGAAAGGGAAAGTTGAAAATGATGAAAGCTGGATAAAGGACGTCAATAATATGTTGATTATTCTACAGCTTATAGCTAAAAGTAATTATAATCTCAGTTGCTCCATAATCACATGTTTTACCAAATACATGGTATGATATGACTTTAAAATTATAGTATTATACACTTGCAAAAAGTGAACCTCAGATTTGGTGGGCCATGTTCTAATCAGAAAGACATTGGCAATTGCATCAAACACCATTGAGCTAGACCTATCCTTTATGAGTTAGAAAATCACTTGAAGTCACATCGAGTAAATGAGGCTTTTATCCTTCAATGAGGAAAATAGAAACAATGGGAATCTTCATTTTCCTGTCCTCTTAATAGACCATCACCCCATATAAAAGGGAAGTTCTAAACTGATTTGTGTATTCATTAGTTTAGGAGTTAGGCTTTTATCGAGAACAGAAATGTAATTAATTAGTTTACATTTATCAAGAAAAAGGAGTTTGGGTTTTATGCTTTGCATTACTTAACAGTTAACACCGATTCACTATCAACAAGCTGGTTTTAGTCGCTTAAGTGGTTTTGTTTGCGTAAAGCATCATTGAAATCTAACTCCCACGAAGATCTTGAAATTTATGATGAGTTGAAGAAAAGTAAAACATAAACGAAAGTACAAACCAGATTTTTGCCATACTCGAAAGCAACCATTGCAACTTCAGCTGTTTGCCCAGCAAGAAGCGCAATTGCCTTGCAACTGTTTGAAATCAAGGAAGCAGTCTTGTAGTATGTCTTTTGCATGTAATAGTCCATGCTGCATCATGAATACAATCAAAAGATCCTTAAACTCAAAGCAGGACAATACAGATTTACCAATCAGCAATTATTTGAATGGAAATACATGATAAAAAAAAAAGGAATTTTTCTCACTCATATAGCACTGACTATACATTCCATAACAGTCTATGACTAACAGTAAGTGTTATCCGCAAATATTAAAAGTTTGCACCAAAAGACGGCCACCAAGTCAACAAATAAAGTTAGTATTGTTTATAAGTTACTAAAAAGGTTTCCTAAATTTTTTAAGCTTTGCAGTAACATTAGACTACAGTAAGTTCTAACTATTATTCACTTATTAGATCAATAAAAGACAAGCATAAACAAATGAAATCATGCTAACCAGGTTAGCTAGCCAGCCACTACAATGATGGCTATCACAGGATCTAAACCTAGCAGGACATCCAAGTAATTGAATAGAAAACATGGTGACAAAATAACGAAATATTGCGCATAGTAGACCAGCATACCTACAACGTTGTTCAGATGAAGTTGTCATTTGCATGGTTTCACCCATAACCAGATTCTCCACAACTGTTGCTAATAATGATACAACCTACAGATATCAAGTGTACTGATTTTGAACTTGCATTTGCCAATACCTCACATAAATCATGCAAATAATAATAAATTAAAAGCACCTCTGTATTTTTTAAAGCAGCAAGGGCCACACAAGCTCGAGAAAGCAGAAAATCTCCCGCTAGTACAGCCAACTGCAAACAGGAAAAGTTTAGCAATTGCTTTAGGCTACAAAACTTTTCTGTCAGTTGCAAGAGAACAATAAAAGGAAAGACACCTTATTGCCCATTACAGCATTCAATGAACAAATTCCTCGTCTTTTATCCGCATCATCCAAAACATCATCATGGAGGAGGCTAGCAACCTAGATGATGAAATGACCATGTTAGACTAAAGTGAGTTTATCAAGAAGGCTCCAGTGCATGCAACACATGATAAAGAAAATTAAATGATGAGGAAATGACATGGATCATCTCTGTTATCTCAGCTATAGACTGCTGCCTTGTACGTAATTCAGTTGTCACGATATCTCCTACACCACCACCAGCTGGTTCAGGTATATGAACATTCAAAGCTGTAGCCATCAAAAGCAAAACCTGCATAGAACATATACAATAAACATTCCGGAAATTTCCATAAAATCATTTGTACGTAAAGCAAGCTTCTTTGATAAAAAGTAACATAGATTAAGTTTAGCTTCGGTCAAATGGGTTTTTAATTTGGAATGAGCCAAGAATGAACTGGGGCTAACGAATGCTACAAG
Source organism: Kokia cookei (assembly GCA_039519145.1). Lineage (NCBI taxonomy): Eukaryota > Viridiplantae > Streptophyta > Magnoliopsida > Malvales > Malvaceae > Kokia > Kokia cookei. The sequence goes on from CM076907.1 coordinate 42,585,242, forward strand.
AGTAGTTCATCTATGAATTTTTGTATTGTTCCCTTCCCTAGTGCAACCTATACACAATACTGAGCCCACAGTGAAAGCAAAAATAGAATAACCCATCAAAATTATGACAATCTGCCAGTAACCTCAAGATTACCACATCCGTAAAAATACATTACCGTGGGACGAAATCTCTTTCCTTCCACCCCCAATGTGAAGAAGTACTCAGCAGCTGAAGCAAGCTTAGGAACCTGGATGACATAAACATGCAATTTTCATTTGCTTTCCCACATAAAGAATGTAATAAACTCATTCCATAGACATGAAAAAGAACAGTGTGATACCTCAGCAGTAACCATAGCCCGCAACCTGTTAGCGACAAGTGACAGTTCATCAGAAACAAGTGAAAATGGATCAAGTTGTTCCTGGAGGAAATGTCTTGCCATCTCAATATTGCAGTAAACAAAGGCGAGATAGAAGAAGAGGAGATAAACAAACTAGTAGCCAACAATTAACAATAACAAACACAACAGAAAGGAAAGTAATCAACTTAAGGCCAAAATAGTAGAACTTGTTTCATATTTGAACATTAGATAATTTAACACACTAGAAAACATCCTATCCCTGGATAACCATGTCTCCTGTCATAAAACTATGGAAGAATTCGGTAAATGAACAAAAAGAACTCGCAAATTGTAGAAGGATGAGCAGTTAAAGGATAACCTCTATTAGAGAGCTACTCTGATGAATTTGCCGTCCGAGACCAAGCAATGAAGGCAAACTCCAAGAAAGAGTTTCTCTGCCACTATGAACCTACTAATCCCCAGAAACAGTAACAAGAGAAAACATAATTGATCAATACAATTATAATGAAAAATAAATTGATCAAAAGAAAGAACCAGAGATGTAAAATATCTATTATCATAAAAAAAATCAATGTAGAACATAGCTATAGTCCTCTCAGAGGAATCTTCTTGGTGGCTCATTTGATTCAGTAATCATAAAAACCCATTAGACATAGAGATCATTACCAATCTATAGATTCACTATATCAACTTTACTTTGACTATAACTAACCAGCTTTGAGCACCGTTTCCAATCATACCGGGTGGTGACAAGACCATTGCAATTCAAATGCGCAATCAATATATGTTTAAAGGACTATTATTATCATTAAAACCCAAGAAATAAACACAATCTAATAGAAAGGGGAAAAAAGTGCCCCTTTCATTAAACAGAACATCTGAGTCATTCCCTAGTTAACTTGTTTAAACAAAGGAGAAACAGATTAATTCTTATTAATTAACGAAACAAATAACAAAAAAATTAAAAAAATGGAAACAAAACTCTGAAACAACTTAAATTAAGGAGCAACTGAGAACTGTCAATTACATATTTCCAGTGTTTCAAAACTCGAAGAGAAAGATAAAGAAAAAGCAAAAAGGTAAGAGTCAAGGTATAACCTTGATGGTAGAGTAAACATATTGATTAGAGAGAAGGAATAAAGAAGGGTCAGTTCGACGAGAGAGAACGAAACCGAACAAGCTCTTTCTGGGAGTTGTACAAATCCTAGAAAATCCCCGGCAAAACAACATCCTTACCTTGTCTCTCTATCTCTCACTAACACTTTTCCAGGAACCCAAACAGAAGAAAAACCCAGAAAATAAACCCTTTTCTTTGTTAAGGAGATCTGTGGGTTTATATGTGGAAGCAGCCAGACCTAATACTTGCTGAAAGTACAAAGTCTGACTCGAGCACCGGATTAATAAATGAAGCACCGCTTTAGCCACGTATCCAAAATGAAAACTTTTCCTTTGCTCGTAATGAAAAATCTACCTTTTAGCTTAACTAATAAATCTAGACGAAAATTAATGCTTTTGATTGGTTTGGTCTTAACATTTGAGTGGATGAAATGAAATCCAACTCTTATGGGACAAAATATTAATTTTTTCGATTTTATTTCCAATGTTAAGTATGGTTTTGATTTTATTTTTTTTATGATAAATATACTTGATAAAATATATATTATTGACAACAAAGCAATAGTTAATGGAATATTTACTGCTTTGGGTTTTTTTCCTTTACAAAAGCATTGTATGACACTGCCAAATTTACATATGAAACAAAGTTCATAAAGAAGAGAACTACATATATGATCATCAGCTTTTTGCCCCATTGTTTCTCAGCAACTCTTTAAACTCATCATCAGTGCTTTTTAGCATGTTAGCCAAAGGCAATTTAACCCCACTTTTTATGGCTTCAATATGCCTTGGTTTTATCCTCTTCTCCAAACTAAAAGCAAAGAACTGAGGGAATGCTTTCAACTCCTCCAAATCCCCATTCATCTCCTCTTTAAAGTACTCGAATTTGGGCTTGTAGTTGTTTTCTATGCTGAAAGTGAACAACCCTGGGCACCTCAACACCATGCTTTTAGCTTCACTGGTTGAAAACCCTATGCTTTCCAAGAACTTGAGTTTGGGTATTAAGGTATGTTCCACACTTGAAACCAGCAAGACAGGGTCTTGATAAGCCAAAGCCTCTAAATCTTTAAACCCGAGCCTTTGGAGATAGAATAAAGCTGGTTTCAACTGGTCTCTGACACTTGAAGTGAGCAACCTGGGACACTTGTTAATGACCTTCCTGTAGTTATTCTCAGGGACATTAAGGTCTTGGGAGAGGAAACTGAAAACTGGGACAAGCTCAGTTTTGATGTTAGAGGTTAGGATTTTGGGGCACATACCAAAGATTCTAGGGAAGTCCTTTTGGTGAATGCCTTTAGATTGGAGGAACGAGATAATGGAATTGAGGGAATCAAGGGAAGTGGTGTGAAGGGAGGGATTGAGAGAGAGGGCTTTACCTGAGTCAATGCCCATGATTTCAAGGCATAAGACTTTCTCCTTGATTTGAAGGGAGAGATTATGGTGAGCTGATGAGTAGAGTGGGTGTTTGTGGAGGAGGCTTTTGGGTTTGGATGGTAACTGGGTGTTTGGTTCTTGGGATTTTGTGGCAGAAAATGAGGGTTTCTGAGAAGAGATGCATAGGGAAGATTGGAATGCAGTTGCAGCTGCTGCAGACATGGTGAAGAAAAAAGCGAGATAGGCTTTCCTGTCTGAAAACTAATCTTATTGGTCTTATTTGTATGTTATGTGGCAATGACACGTGGTGATTGGGTTGAAAATTGATTGGATGCAGCCAGATTTCTTTTAGATGACTAAGGTGGATACTCAGCGGATCATGTGCCATCCTATCCTATTAAACTCTTTAATTTATCCTCATATTTTATCGATATTGAAATTTTAATCATAACTACAATTGAACAATTTATAATAATAAATAAAAATTCAATTATTTAAAATCATGTGTTGAAAATAATTGTAATATCTTAGACCAAATTTGCAGTACTGCAAACGCAAATCTGACGAACTAGAAAATAATGCAGCAATTTGATGTATGACATTTTTGTTAAAAAATTGTCGTACATTGATAAATTAACTCAAACTTTAAGTACCATATTGTAAAATTTTAAAGCTCAAGCACAATATTGCATAACTTATAATTCATGAACAAAATATAACATTATCACATAATATTACAAACTTCATGTTGAAAATGGTCGACCATAAACAGGATGGCCAATTGTAATGACAAAATTAAGAGAAAAAACTAGTATAGTTGGGTTCTGAGCAGAGAGATAAAATCATGTCAGCATTAAGTAAAGATCAAAATCTTATTTAGGTTGAGCTAACTAAGTTTACAATATTCTCACTTTCTATTACAAACCAAAACGCAGCACAATTGAAAAACAAAAGCTTTGTTCTTAACAGCAATGTTCACCGTCACATCACTGATCAAGTGAATAATAATAATGTTCATAATACTGAGAAGAACCTGCTTAAATAAAGCAAAATAGATCCTCTATGCAGTAAGAGAATTGACACAAAGTACTTTACCATGAAATAAGGGTTTAACAAGAAGGGACATTAAGAAATGACAGAACTTCCCCAGGGCTAGTGGCAGCAGTTCCAGTGGCAATGACTGAAAAAGCTTTTCCAATTTGCTTCAACCGTTGAGAATGCTTATTCCATCCTACATGACATTGGCATACAACACGAAGATGAAAGCCAGAGGATAGACATAATTACAGTTGCTGCATTCATTGCTTAAAGCCTTTGCTAACAACAGGTTCTATCATGGAGACACGACAATCACATTTGCAGCACAATTGCATGTCTTGTCCAAATTTCTTGTTTTACTGACCAAAGCACACAAGTGATGCCATAATAACACACTTCAGGTTATAAAATAATTGAAATTTTTTTAATAGATTTTTTTTTTGGGGGGGGGGGGGGGGTTAGAAGAAGGTTACAAGCATTGTTGACAGTAGCAGTTATACTTGGGGATGCCAATTAAACTTGTATGCATGTCAGTTAACATTTTTTTTTTTTAGCTCAAAGAACGATGCATTTTTTCTAGATTTAACTCTCTGACACTAAAATAATGCTACCATATTATATTTTTGTGTCCGTGAGTGTCTTTCTTTTATTTTCCTGAACTCTTTTGAGATTGGCCATGATTAATGAAAAAGCTTTTTTTTCTTTAATAATAGGCATCAAAAACCTATGTTCAGCATTTAGACTTCCAAAACTTCAACCCCAAACCACCTATTTCATAGTGTTGTTATATAGGAAAATCAAGGGCTTTTCACTGCTATTAGACTTACAAATTATACCAGAATTTTCACAAGAGCATTGAGGTATAATTAGATTTATAGTAAAGATCCTCCTTGCTTTTTGGTGTCAACAAGATCCTTTTCAAAACAGTCAAATATATGTAAATAAATACTACTTCCTGCCGAAAAGATATGCTTATGACAGCCGTGTAACCAACAATAATAACTAGCACGTATGATCACTCCGCATTGAAATAGAAGTTTATTCTAGTTTTGACAATCTAAGATCAATTATGCTGATCTTTTTATACATAACATATACATCGTAGATTTGGACCAGAATAAAACATGGATAATTTCAACTACTTTTTCACTTCTAGAAAACAAAGGATATAGATATATATACACATATGCATGTACTGCATGCGACACACCACGCTCCCTAACTAAAATTTGTTTCATACCTAGAAGGATAAGACCAAAACTTCCAGGAAGACAATCCATATCCATTTAGAATAAGATTACATGAAGAAAGATGCATGATTAGACGCAGCTACAACCAAACATTTTACGTAAGTGACATACTTACTAGCCATTGTAGATGTCTTTACACTTCGCGTCTGGCCATCATTATTTCCTGTGATTTTTGTTCATAGGACGCCGTCGATGGATCTTTTTACCAGGAGTTTGGTGATCATCCTGCAAGAGAAAATTAGCAATGGTTGAGGAAATGAAGAGTTACTGTAGTAGCCTGTAGGCCCAAGAACCACCATATTTCAGTATTAAGACAATCAAACCTTATACAGAGATGCTGCTGACTCAGACTGTACTGTCTGTACAGGAATATGCCCCTGTGACCGCAGGGCATCCAAGGCATCCAACGTCAGCTGCCATCCACAGAGTGCAACAACATCAGCACTGGAGCCACTACATCCAGCAGCAGCAACAGTTCCATTCACCCAGGGGCAGAATTGGTTGTGATGAATAATTGGATCAAATTCTACAGCTTCTTCATAATTGCTTTCTCCTTTTGGGGGGCCTAAAAACAAGTACTCTTGATAAGGCATCCCGAAGAGAAAAAGAAGGGAAATGGAAATGAAACACCTTCAAATTTTCATAAAGTTCCATGAAACATGTATTCCAACACAAACCAAAAGTCTGATATGGTTAAACGGAAGAAGGTAGTTTCAGTCAGAACTGAACTGGTACAATTTTCCTTGCACATATGGTACACTGATAAATGCTAATTACAAATAAATCTAGCAATCAACAGAAATAAGTACATGATCCAGATAAAAGTTTGATTAATTCCAGCCTAGAAGTCAAATTTTTATGGTACTGAGACTAGCTAATTCTTACTGCTTCAGTAGGCTGGGTGAAAGAAATTTCAAAACAAACCAGAGGGATTATGATTGAAACCTCATGCAAGTCAAAGAAAAATTTACATCATACCTGGGCACCAAAGAGGGGAATCTTCCTTTTGTTTAACAGCCAGTTCTTAGATGAATTAGTTTTGTCGCCTTATTTATGTTTTATTAAAGTGAAATAAATAAATAAAAAGAGGGTTAAACTACCCAATGAGCCTTTGAAGTAAATCAATGCAAATTGGCGGCTAGGATCTACCAAGTAAGGAAAACAGAGTTTACCTATTGCATTTGCAACAGCAAAATCTGACTCTGGCTCTGGACAGTTGTTTATGGAAGATGATTTCCCAGCATCTTTTTCCTCTTTCTTGGGTGTTCCATTACCAGAGTACATATTAGCATTGCAGGAGAGAGAAGGACGAGCACTGTTATCTGGGACTAGTTTGCAGCTTTGGCTTATCTTTTCACCACTTTCAACAGACTCTGCTTTGACAGAACCATCAACTTTTGAACCACTGTCAGCCCACCCCACGGAGCGTGACAACATTTCCTGACTGTCACCATGAGGATCCTCCCTATTTATTTCACCAGGGACAACCTCATCCATCAACCCAGGATCTGGAGCAGATTCACCAGTTTGACCCTGATTTTCAACATCTTCTATTCTGGGTTCCACATCACCAACTACACTATCTGTTCTATGCACAGACACATCTGCTCCGTGAATTTCAGCTTCATGGCTGGCACACATACCAACACTCCCTCCACTAATTCCAAAACTAAGCCCATCCCTAGCTTGAGCTGTCACAGTTTCAGGTCCAGCATTGAATATTTCCTCCCTGTCATTTGTACTGCTGATGCCCATTTCACCTGGAACTTCCTCTGCAGCTGGTTGGAAACAAATACTCTGCTGAGCTTGATTACTATAATTCAACTCTGATGTTTCATTCATGTCAAGGTGGCCATATGTACTAGATGAGGGAAAATGAATATCGTCAACATCTCCAGGATAATTTTCAACACTTTCCATAGAGTCACCACCTGCACTGTGACACAAAGTATCCATAGCAATGACAGAGGACGCACGCATTGAATCTCTCACTGACGGGATTTCAATAACCTGGTTACTTCCTTGCCTAAACAGAGCAACTCTATTGCCACCATCTCCATGAGTTTCAAAACCTACCGAATGGCTTGGGCCTGCCTCAGAGGAGTCTCTCGGATATGGTGAGCAGTAGGTATCAAAAAAATCTGAATCACGGGCACGTTTGGAAGGACCAGCAGAATATTGTCTGCAATCATTGAATTTGTCACCATCACGATCAATCACAGTTTCTTCAACACTATCAGCCTGTTGTGTGCATAACTGTGGCCTATCATCTGAACTGGCACCTATTTCCAAGCTTCGCTTGCGAGGACTAGGGCCCCGTGATTCATAAGAAGCAGCTCGATCACCAACCTCACTACCTGATGGTTGCCCAATCATTAGATCCCGACCCATGTCTGCATCATTCATATTTCTGGATGTTGAGGCTCTACCCAACTTATAGAAAGACAGACCCCCAGCCATTGTAAGATTCAAATCAACATCTGTTTTCAGCACCAATTTTCTCTCATCAGTCGTTCCTACTTCATCACGGTCTTCAGTCGGTTCTTTTTCTGGATCATCAGTAGCAACCCAACCACAAATTCCACTGGCTGCACTCAATCCACGTGTCAACCCCATTTTCTTGCTTGTGTCAAGGATATCAATGTTGTTGGGAGCAACGCGAGCAGGTCGAGGAACAGTTAAAAAATCCAATATCCTGACAGTAGCACCACATAAGCTACAGTCTAAAAAAGGCACCCTGAATGCAGATCGTGACTCCATGACTAACACTTTATTCTTTCCAGTGTCCTTGGCTGAAGGAGCAAGTGCACTTTTGCTTGGTCCAGGATCCTGTGAAAGATGGACCTGTGCTCTGTTAGGGCCAAAAGAACATCCATTTCTAGCTGATTGAGCAGAATGTTCTTCACAGTCTTGAACATTTAGAAGCCATCTTGGTTCCCATCCGCACAAACTTATGAGCTTTTGTGACTGTAAAAGAGTAAAGAACATAAGAACATAGAAACATTGCCAATTACCAACAGATAAAAACACATTAAAATATCTTACACGAGAGTACAGACAAAATGCACCATCTCGAGTAATATCAAGTTCTGGCACACTCTCTGATCTGGATTCAAACTCTGACACATAATTCTGCAACAGAGAGAGAAGGCGATCAACCTGTGGCCCGCGAGAAACTCGCATATGCTCCATTGCAGATGTAGCAATTATAGGAAGAGACTGAAACTGCACAAGTCCATCACATCTATCCCTGTATCCTGCAATTAGGGCAGACTGGGGCGTTGGAGGGAATTGGACCAAGCTTTCTGGACAGCTGTTTCCTCTCCAAGGACAAGAAACTTTGTGCCCAATATCCAGCTGCTTGGAAAAGGCCTCACCAGCATCCTCAACTTCAAAGGCAGGAAAAACAAAAGAATATAAAAGTAAAGTGTTAGAAAAAAAAAAGGAAAAGAAGAGAGACCAATACATATTGAACCATTAGAAATGCACTGCTAGCAAAATCTTGTCAACTGCAAACCCCTCAGAAAAAACACCATCGACAATATTAACTTCAGATAGCCAAACAACCCAAAACAGTTCAAGAACAACTGTTACAGCTACTGACCTACCATAATAAATAAGCTAATGTAACAACAAGTCAAACAAATACAAATGGAAAATAATTAACCACTTAGAAACACCTACAGAAAACAAAACATGAAGGTTTCCTACAATTTATTTTTCTTAGCTAATACCATGTCAAATTATTGTCACCTTCCTTAGACAAGCGAAGAACTAAAGCTTCCTATTAGCACAATTAGTTTATTGGAAAATAACTATCCCAAAAATGAGTTCTTCCATTTATCTATCCATTAAGTAGACAGGTCGGAGATTATGTGATGATCTTACTACAATGATTATATATCCCCAGGAAGAAGCAAATAAAGAAAAGGAAATAGTCAAATTACAATATCTAACCTTCAGAAGTAGCCCACGATGGGGAGGATGCGAAATGCAGGCATGCCCCACATGTTTCACATACAATTTTATCAACATCTATATTTATCCAACCTCTTTGAGCACAAGCCAATGAACTTGCAACCTACAATTAATTTGAAAAGCAGCAGTTTGCTTTAAAATCAGATTAAGCATATTCAACAACTAAGAGAAACTAAACCTTCTACATGCTCGACTCAATGCATATGCAATCACTTAAAACCCAGGAAAAACTTAGAGATTGCATGAAAAAGTGTCCATGATGTCCTTTGTGATAAGGCAATTGCCCAACAATGATGAATATCAAACACAAAACCAGGTCAGACAAAATGCAAACTCCACTGAACAACATTTCTACTAAGGAGATGCTGCAGCTGGATCAAGTAATACCTTAGGTTTCCCAAACCAATTCATAGGCTTAAATGTAGCCAAACGCCTGAGAAGATCCCCTCTTTCCCATGGTCGACATGAAGTTCTAGATGATCCAAGGGCAGATCCACCAGCACTAGTACTGAGTGAAATCCGTGGAGCTTGGGATCCAACACAAGATTGAGAAGCTGCTTTGGAATTTTGACCATGACCAGACCAATCCACACTGCCAACATTTGTTGGAACAGCAGGTGAGGATGCCCCAGCAGAACTGATAAAGAACAAGAAGCATCATTTTTTTCAGAGCTCTTAATGTAGTAACAATAATAGGACTATTTCTCTAGTTGGCCAATATGCACAATTTTCTTATCCCATATCAATTGTTGAATACTCGATCATTGATAAGTAGAGAGTTGATACGATCTTTTTTCTTCTTTTTTTTTTTATTAATAAAGGCACAACCAATAAAAATAAAGAAATTAAAGAAAACTTCGATTAGGCAGGCTTTTTTGCACCTATAGCCACGCAAAAAAGCATGTCATGGATGGATGGGAACCAAGTGTGGGCTTGATCAAATGCGCCTTTCCTGAAATTGTCTAAGGCACTTTGTTGTCTAGCACTAAGGGAAGTTAACCTGTCCCTTATAGGTTCTTTAACAGAAAACAAAAACTTTCCTGCCAATGAAATGACATGTTCCTAGCTGAAATAGATCCATTTTCCATCCTCTATATCTCTACAGCTAAATTAACCAAAAAATAGCATAAATAATGAATTAGCGGGTTGACAACCAACCATAGAAATGACGAACAATATCTTTTCTAGATTATCATCACTTCTATAGAAAGCCATTATTAGTGTGTACAGAGATAAAAGCATAAACCTAGTGACCTACTTAAGACTTCGAAATGCAAAAGCTTTTCTTTTTCTTTTCTTTTGGCTACATAAATGCAAACTGAGTTTAATTAATTGTTCTCAATTTTCCCTTTTCCTAATTTGGATTCAAATAAAAGTACACCAAAGCTCAAATTTAGGATATCTGGCGGAATTCCACCCCTTATGACTTGTTCTTCACTTTCCAGCAATTCAACAAAATGTCAACCATTTTCCCTCCCAAAACAATTAACCCAAACCATAACTCCCAATCTTCTTCTCACCCCCGCTTTTCGCAGCTGCTAAAGACATCCAGCAAACCTAACACTAACCCTAAAAACCACACGGGAAAACAGGAAACAAAATCCGAATATTCACCTAAAAAAATGGATTCCGAGGAAAACAAAAGGAAACCCTAATTTGAGAAAATTGAGATTGAAAAGCAAGTAAAAGGACAGTAGCAAGAGTTGGTACCTCGCAGCAGGAGTGGGATCTATGGTCCCACCAGAGCTAATGACCTCTTCTCTCATTGCTGCAGCGCCTTCGCTCCCTTCCTTCCTCCCTCTTTCGGCCTAAGAGTAATAGTTTTAAAACCAAGACCAATCCAGTCGAAACTCGTTCGAATTTGAAACCCGAGCGCTTGATGTTGTTAGCTCCAATTTATAGCGCGAGTATATATACTCGCCAGGCCGTAACACGAGTTTTATTTTTTAGTAGTCATGGGTCGGACGTTATTCTATGTATTTGGGCCTACCACCTATATATGAAATGTCCTTCAATTAAGTTGGGCAGCATAGTTTTAAAAACTTGAGCCCCATAATCCAGCTCAATCCGGCCACCTTAAGTAATTCGTTTTACTATTTAAAAACAATAAAATATTAATCGATTGAGTTTTAGCTCGATTGATATCAGTATTGTTGTCAGTGTAAAAAGACGTGGGTTTGAGTGTATTGAAGCGCACTACTCTCTTATTTAAGGGTTGGGAAGGGGTTATGGGTAGTTTTAGATATTATATCAAATAGAGCATATATGATAAGAACTTATAATGGGATTAATGTTAAAATAAAACAATAAATTATTATAAATATGCTTTCATATATATATTTATATATTTTATGAATTTTATTTAATTTAATTTTAAGACCACCCAGTTCGAAGAAAAAAAAATTGCCCTAACCCAAAAGGGGTCAAGCTGGAATAAACTAAACATCGTAAACTTTACACATTAATAAAAAATAATAACGATAAACAAATATGGGTCAGTTTATCATTGAGATTGAATTTTGAAATCCATAAGTGATTATAAAATATCTATTTTAAACATGTTGCAAAGTAGAAGATATAATAAGGGATAAAAAGATAATTTTATTAAAAAAATAATTTTTCAAAAGCCAAAAAGTAATAATTTTGGTTTAAAATATAAATTTAAATTCAATATTTGATTTAAAAACCTACTTATTTATCAAAATTTTGAATTTGAAATCATGATTTGGATTGAAAAATATTTTTTAATTTTAATGGTAAACACAGCTTATAAATTCAATATTTTAAATGATAGATAAGAGAAGATTAATTAAATTAATCCATTAAAATATATCTTTTTTTTTTAATTAATTTTTTTTAATTTCAAACAAACAAAAATATAAAACCCGTCAAGTTTTAAATTTAAAATTGTTTGTGTCGAAACCATTTTTCTAAAACAAGTTTTGAAAATATTTTTAAAATCGAAAATGAAAGTCATCACCAATCTTTTATTCGGTGTGATTGGATTCATCACAAAACATTTAAAATCTGTTTTTTTTAATATTTTGGTCTTCGAAGTCCAGAAAACGGGTTCGGGATTCGGTTACGTGTGAGGAATGATTAGTACCCTCACATGCCCAAAATTGGTACCACGTTAATTATTTTAGGGTCTAAATTGTTAAAAATTTGAAAACTCGAATGAAGTTTAAAATACAATCCTTAAATACATAATTTATTTCATGCAAAAAAAATTTAAAATTGAATTTGATGAGAAAAATGTCCATTTATTTCGAATTAATCGAGAATTGAAATCATGTCAACACGTTAGGACGCGATGTTCCCGAAATTTCGAAGTTAGAGGACATTTTGAAAATTTTAAAGGAGAATACTTGATTGTGCAAATTCTACAAAAAAAAAAATCACACCCAACACGTTAGGGTACAATTCTTTGAAAATTTCACACGAAATAATATTGCCTCGATTTTTTTGAAATACTGTATTTTGTTGTTTTTAATAAAGAAAAATATAAAATCGCACCTAATAAATTAGAGCGTGACTTTCTTACGACGAAATAACGAATATTGTTCTAACTTTAAAATTTATTTTACCAAACGTAAACATATATACATATATATAAAGAGAATGAGATATTTGCACAATATACAAATGCAATAATGAAATATATCATGGTACAAATATATGTAATTGTAAATACAATGAAACAAGACAACAACATGCATGGTCAATATTTAAATTAACATATTAATAAATAAATTAATATGTAAAATTTACTACAAAGAGTTCAGATTAATAACAAATAAAGACAAGGAAAAAGGAAATTTAAAAGATGGAAACAAATTTAAAAAGTTTAGAAGTAACTAGTAATTTAAAAAAAAAATAGAAAAGGTTAAAAGTTTAAAAATAAACTAATAAACTTGAACTTCAAAAGAATTTAAAGGGAAATAATAAAATAAAGTAAAAAAAATATTTCGAAGAAAACATGTTGGGAATTAAAATGAAAAAAAAAAGAATTAGACAATTGATTTAAAAAAAGTTTAAAGGTAATTAAACGAATTTGAGAAAGATGAAAATATCCAGGGACTGAACTATAAACTTCCCCTTTTATTTAGAAGAACAAGGCTTGAGGATCGAATTAAAAAAGAAGAAAATTTATTTGTTAAATTTAAAAAACAAAATAAAAGGCCGACTGGATTGATTTATGAAGAAGTAAAATACTGAGGGACCTCAAAAATAAATTTTCTCCTTTTAAATTCTGTAAACAAAAAGCAATCGAAACGTGTGCGTTCCAAGAGAGTATTTAAACTAAAATTTTGTTCAACATTTCATTTCAATCTTTTTTTCAAAACATCTTTTGTTTTTCTTTTTTTCTCTTAAACTCTGCTCTCTGTGCTCTCTCTCGAAAATCCCCCATGTTCGACCATGGAGGTCTCGTCGGTCCACCGCCGATCCGTAGTTCTCCGCTGCTCTGTCGTTACCCGAAAATGCCGTGCACGGTGGTAGGTAAAAAAATATCTTTTTATTTCATTTTTATTTTCTAAAACGAAGATCTAGGTCTAGATCGAAGTCGATCTAGCCTAGATCTTTGAATGAGCGCGAAAAAAAATCTTTTTGCTCAGATCGAAAATTGCTTCTCCTTCTTGATCATTTTTTCTTTTAAACAAACTAGATCGAAAAAGGGATCCTTCCAGATCTAAAATTTTTTTTGATGATCTTTATTGACTTTCAAAAAATTCTAGATCTGGGTTTACATTTTTTTTAAAAAAGCTTTGATTTTAATCTTTATTTTCTCTTTTCAAATCTGTTATACCTTTTTTATTATTATATATTTAAATTATTTTGGTTTCAAAACGATAATAAATAAAACATAAAAGGAGTGCATGTAAAAGAAATATAGAATATATATATATACAAACAGTGTACCTTGTGCAAATATCACTTCTTGAATCTCTTTGGTATTCGAATGTATTCTGCTGATTTTGTGAGTGTTTTTGCTTTCATAAAATACTCGTGAATGCGTAAGAATTGTAATTTTGATTTCTATTTTCTTTTTGCTTGAATGCGTAAGTGCGTTCGTTGATTGATCGTTTTTCTATTGATTTTCGTGTGTCCTCTTTTACAGAGCAATGTAAACGGCTTTTATAGTCAAAAATTACAATATATTACTATTGTTTGTTCTGTCTCTGTCTTTGCTTTTACCATGTTCTTCTTTTTGCAGGTATCACCGGAGTGCCAAGGTTTTCGGGTCAACACCGTCGTCGGGAGTTGTGCCTTTGCCTATTCAGTGCAAAGGGGCAGACGAGGAGGCTTCGAGCAGAGGAACAACATCGAGCAGAGAAAGGGTCTCGGGTAGTGGAAAAGGCCTCGGGACTCGAGGAGTCAACGGTTAGCAGACGAAAAGTCACGTGGTTGACGTGGCATTGACGCGATGATGACGTGGTGGATGCTGACATGGATGGAGAACGGCGCTGGAGATGACTTAGGAAACTAGGGTTTCTGATGTTTTGTTAAGGTTTTGGGGCTTTTGGGTCAATGTTTAGACTTGGGTTAAATTTGTATTTGAATTGGGTTGTAATTTGGACTTTAAACATGTAAATTTCTTTTATTTATTTTATTTCATTTGTTTTGGATTTTTTTTTATTTGTATTATTTTGGGTCGGTCAAAATTAGGCTTATACAGTTTGTATTGATTTTTTTATTTATTAATATTTAACCTTCTTATTTAAATATTGAAAGATTGAAAAGGGGTTATGGATAATTGTAGATATTATATTAAATAGAGTATAAATGATAAGAATTTATAACGAGATTAATGTTAAACCAAAATAATAAATTATTATAAATATGCTTTCATATTAATATTTATATATTTTATGAATCTTATTTAATTTAATTTTAAGACCACCCAATTTGAATTTTTTTTTTTGCCAAAACCCAAAAGAGGTCAAATTGGAATAAACTAAACATCGTAAACTTTACCCATTAATAAAAAATTATAACGATAAACGAAAGATATTATGGATTAGTTTATCATTGAAATTGAATTTTGAAATCTATAAGTGATTATAAAATGTCTATTTTAAACATGTTGTAAAGTAGAAGATTTAATAAGAAATAAAAAGATAATTTTATTGAAAAAATAATTTTTCAAAAGCTAAAAATTAATAATTTTAGATTAAAATCTAAATTTAAATTCAATGTTTGATTAAAAAAGCTACTTATTTATCAAAATTTTGAATTTGAAATCATGGTTTGGATTGAAAAATGTTTTTCAATCTTAATGGTAAACACAGCCTATAAATTCAATATTTTAAATGATAGATAAGAGGAGATTAATTAAATTATCCATTAAAATATATCCTTCTTTTTTTAAATTAATTTTTTTTTAATTTCAAACAAACAAAAATATAAAACCCGTCAAGTTATAAATTTAAAATTGTTTGTATTGATTATAAATTTAAAATTTAAAATAGATAACTTCAAATTTAAAATTGTTTGGTTAAAAAAAAATTAAAATTGTTTGTATAGGATAAATTGTATAAATATAAAAAAACTGCATTATTTTATTTTATTCATTCCAATTTTTTACAAATAAAAAAATCATAATTAATATTATCAAGATCAAATCATTTCAAACCAATCATCATGTAATTTTTGAAAGATTTTATCCGAGATTACAGATAAACATTCATTCTCGATTACTTGTAAATATAATTATCACTTTAGCTCTCAATTATTGTTAGTTTTGCCAATTTTGAGAACAAATTGTCCACTAACTTTTTTTTAGTCAAATTACATAAATTCTATTACAATTTAATGGCTCTATTAATTTCTAAACCTTGATATGACAACCATCATGATATAGAGATCGATCCGATTAAGCAACGAATGAATAAAAATAACGAAATAAATTGAGAAATTGAATACACAAATTTGACGTGAAAGAAGAGGATAAAAAATCACTGGTAAAAATAATTTTACTATAATGGCAAAAAGATGAAGAGTACAAAAGATAGATATAAAAATTAAACATAATTTAATTTAATTGAAACAAATAAACAGAGTTTAATTGAAACAAGTAAACATAATTTAATTGAAAGATTATTTTTCAAATTTGATATGAGTTATATTTAACAATATATATGTCACTTGGCTGCATTG
Source organism: Kokia cookei (assembly GCA_039519145.1). Classification (NCBI taxonomy): domain Eukaryota; kingdom Viridiplantae; phylum Streptophyta; class Magnoliopsida; order Malvales; family Malvaceae; genus Kokia; species Kokia cookei. The sequence continues at coordinate 42,601,497 of CM076907.1, forward strand.
AAAGAGTTTGACTAAAACAAATAAATAGAGTTTAATTGAAATAAATAAACATAATTTAATTAGAAGATTGTAACATCCGCGTTCTTGAACCAGATTTGAGTGATAAAATAGAATTGAGAATTAGAAATGTTTAGTTGAAATAATGAAGGTTAGAAAATTTTAAGGATTAAATAGTAAAGAAGAGAAGATATGGGGGACTAAATAGCGAATTATTCAAATTATATTTTAAGTCATCATGGGAATTAAATTGATTGAGGAGGGGAAAAAGAGTAATTTGGGGAAAGATATTTTTGGAGGCAAAGTTTTGGGCCAAAGTGTAAAGTTGAAAGGTCTAGGGACTAAAAGTGAATTTTACCATTTTTATTAAGTGAGATATTTTAAGTGAGATTTCTAGAGAATTTGAGAAAGGTAAAAAAAATCAATTAAAAGGCAAAAATAACAGCTCTTTTCATAGTTCAACCGTTCATGCCATTCTCTCTTTCATCCAACTTTTGATTTTATTCCAAATAGGTCCTTCCATCATTTTCCAAGCTCCAAAATCTCCTATTTTCTTTGAAATTTCTGAAAGAAAAGTATAGAAGGGGGTTAGTAGACACCTCAAACTTCTTATAGAATTCATTTTGAGGTGTTAGAGAGCATAGAGACTAAATTGAGAAATTTTGAATTCAAGGGGTAAGGTAAGAAATGGTTAAATTCTCATGACATACATGTATTTTACTATTATTTAGCATGAAAATTATTGAATTATAGCTTATAGCTTATATGTGTTTATGTTAAATTGAAGAGAAAGAGAAGAGAGACAAGGATCAAATTGAAGACAAAGGAAAAGAGAAGAGCAAAGAGTGAAAAGAGAAGGAAATCAGCCTTTTTGTTGTAAGTACTACAAGAGTTTTAAATTATAGTTTAATTTCTCTAATGGTATGTGAGTTATTAGCATAAACATTGTTATATAGGTACCTAATTTGAATGTTTACAAAGATAAGATGAAAGGATTAATGTGTGATTTAGTAAAACAGTTTGGATAGGACAGAGGATTAACTTCGAAAATTCACCAAAAATTGTATATAATGAGTTAAGGGTCGAATTATATATGTAATTAAATTTTATTGAGTTTAGTTTCATATGAAAGAAACAGTGAAAGAAAAAGAATTTTATATTTGGAGATATACTAGTTTTTGTATAACAAGGTCAGAGTAGGTTCGAGTTCCCCTGTTCTGACTTTGAAAAATCATAGAAAAATATAGAAAAATTATTAGAGACTGAAATTTATATGGTTGAATACTTAATGAGTTATTTTCAATAGAAATAGATGGGAACATCATTTGATCTTTTTACTAAAAGATAGATAATTTTTAGTGAAGAAAGGTTGAAACTGTCAGGCAGTAGCGAAGGGGTAAATTGAAATAATTTACTGTACAAATTGGCTGAAGTAAAAATTTTGGAAATTTTATGGTAAAAATATGATTGAGTCTAGTTTCAGAAACATCAAGCGGATGATAATTTCGAATTCTTTAGCTCGAGATATAAATAATATAGTGACTGTGACGCATGTGAACAGCTTTGAAAATATAAATGTGAAGTATTTGATGATGTATTTACGTCAGATATATTATTTATGAGAAGTGATGCTAATTGAGATTGTGCCCAAGTAGACAAATTAGAACCATTGTGATATTAGTGGCATGCCATTAAGGAACACTAGCGCGTTCTCTGTTTAGCACTGTGTGTGCTCTCTGTTATTAGCACGTGTGCTCTCTGACTAGCACTTTGTGTGCTCTCTGATTAGAACTTTGTGTACTCTCTGTTTAGCACTGTGTGTGCTCTCTGTTAGTACTTTGGTACTCTATGTTTGTTCTGTATATCTTAACAGTTCTATGATAGTCTACTATGGGCTAAGTTACAGAAAGTGGTTAAAAGTGTAAATTGTACCATTGTGGTAAGTTACAGGTTACATGTAAGTAAGACAAGAAGTTTATATGCATGAGTACTTAACTGATCATTCATTACTTTTGTAGTGCTTACTAAGCCTTCATCGGCTTAACGCGTTTATTTTAACGCGTAGGTACAAAAGCTACGAGAAGTTGAAGTCAAGCTAAAGGACCTCTCATCACATCACATCACTATTGGAAGACTTCAGTTTAGGTACTTTACTTTTGGTAAAAATGACATGTACAAATGGTACTATTATGTGTCTTCAGTGGATGGTTATAAATGTTGTTTTGGACTACTACGAGTTGATGAATTGAAATGATGTATTTTGAATAAAATAACTTAAAACACATCGTTTGAAAAAAAAATTGTTATATTCGTGTTAAAATCTCTGATACTGTATGTAATACTTTTATATCGGGTTTATACGTGTGAACCGTGTATAGGGGTGTTACATTTGTTGGTATCAGAGCGAATATTTTCTGATGTTTGAGGCCGGGAATGAGTCCACTTGTACATGCCATTTATTATGTTGAAGTGATGAGAGGATATTTAGTTTTTAAATTTTATTTTGTGAATATTATAGAAAGTAGATATGTAAAATAGATCTCGTGAAGAGTCTGAAGATGAAGTTGAAAGTAGGGCCTCAAATCCTGTTAGAGAAGAAGATCCACCTAGGATCCAAGCTCAACGAGAATCAATACATTCTGATGATCGTAGGGGGTCAATGTTTAATGAAAGAACTCAACCTATGAGTGAGCCGATGCCATTTCAACAAGAAATTTCGATTGCAGCTTTATTGCAAACGATGAATCAGTTGTTACAGTAAGTTGTAAGAAATAATAATGCTCAGACTGTTCCTCCACCACCACCTACAAGTGTTCCTCAACCACAACCTTCTGCATCTAGTTATCGATCTCCTTTGGAGAGATTAAGGAAACATAGAGCCGAAGAATTCAAAGGAAAGAAAGATGATGATCCAGCAGAAGCTGAAGAATGACTAGAAAATAGCCAGAGAGTGTTTGAAAAGTTACAATGTACTGGGGAAGAAAAATTAAAATGTGCAGTGTCCTTATTGAAAGGTGAAGCATACCAGTGGTGGACTACAGTGTTAAATATTCATCCTGTAGAAAGGATCAACTGGAATTTCTTTGTGCTTGAATTCAAAGAGAAATACATCAGTGAGTTATATTTGGAGAAGAAGAAAAGAGAATTTCTAGACTTGAAACAGAATAACATGACCATGGCCGAGTATGAGCGTGAGTTTCTTAGACTGAGTAGGTATGCTAAAGAATTGATAGCTAATGAAGCAGATATGTGTAGAATATTTGAGTGGGGATTGAATGAAGAGATATATGTTCCACTTCTACCGTTACATCTACAAGAATTTCATGTTCTAGTTGATCGAGCTCAGAGGTTAGAGGAGGGATTGATTCGTTCGAAAGAGAAAAGTGCTGGAAAGAGAACAACCATTAGTTCTGCACCTCCTCCTTCTTCGAAAAGAATGAGAGGATTTAGAGATCTTAGATATGCTTCTTTTTTTGTTGGTCAGAGGTCTCGAAGCCAAACACGACAAACTCAACAGGGAACTTCCATAGTTGGTATAGGTGGTACTAAAAGAAGGTCATCACACATGCAATCAACGTGTGAACACTGTGGAAGATTTCATTGGGGAGAGTGTTGACTGAATACTCGAGCCTGTTTTAGATGTGAGTCTCAAGATCATTTTATAAGAGATTGTCCAAGAATGATGGAGAATACTACCAGACTGTCTGTAAAAGGTAGTTCAACTCCACGAAGAAGCAGATTGCCCGAGAATTCTGGTAATGCAGGGATGAAGACGGCAAGGGGTAGAAATGATAGATCAAAGTCTCGGAGACCACGAATGTATGCCATCAGAACAAAGGAAGAGGAAGATGCTCCTAATGTTATCACTGGTAAATTTTCTTTATTTGACTCTCCTGTAGTTGCATTAATTGATCCTGGTTCTACACATTCTTACATATGCATCTCATTAGTGAAAAAGAGGGAATTAGTTGTAGAACCCACTGAACATGAAGTGATTGTTACAAATCCTTTTGGACAAAGTGAAAGAGTCAATAAAGTGTTTAATAGGTGTCCTCTAAAGATTCAGGAATGTGAATTTCCAGTATATCTTATGGCTTTGTCATTTAATGAATTTGATGTGATACTGGGAATGGATTGGTTATCTGAATATGGGGCTGTGGTTGATTGTAGAAGAAAAAAAAATTTCTTTGAGAACTGCAGATGGAAATGAGATGATTGTAACTGGTGAGAATTTTAGTGCTATGTCAAATGTGGTTTCTGCAATCAAAGCTTGTAAAATGATTAAGAAAGGGTATGATGCTTTCCTTGCTTATGTTTTGGATACCCGGGTAGAAGGAAATGAAATTGGAATGATACCAGTGGTACGAGAATTTCCTGATGTGTTTCCTAAAGAGTTGCCTGGTTTACCTCTTGAAAGAGAAGTTGAATTTGGAATTGAATTAGTTCCGGGAACTGCACCGATTTCGATAGCACCATATAGAATGACACTAGCAGAGTTAAAAGAATTGAAGACTCAGTTGCAAGAATTGTTGGATAAAGGATTCATACGTCCAAGTGTATCACCATGGGGAGATCCGATCTTGTTTATGAAAAAGAAAGATGGGTCTTTGAGGCTTTGTATAGACTATTATCAATTGAATAAAGTGACGATAAAGAAAAAATATCCATTACCCAAGATTGATGATTTATTTGATTAATTGAAGGGAGCAAGTATGTTTTCAAAGATTATCTTAGATCGAGATACTATCAGTTGAAGGTAAAAGATTCTGATGTACCAAAGACTGCTTTTAGGACTCGATATGGACATTATGAGTTCTTGGTTATGCCATTTGGATTGACTAATGCTCCGATTGCATTTATGGATCTTATGAATAGAATTTTTCAGCTGTATTTGGATCAGTTCGTGGTGGTATTCATTGATGATATTTTGGTGTACTCGAAAGGACAAGAAGAACATGAGAAACATCTCCGAGTTGTATTGCAGATTTTGAGAGAAAAATTATTGTTTGCCAAGTTGAGCAAATGTAAATTTTGGCTGAAAGAAGTTGCTTTTCTGGGTCATATTGTGTCGGCTGATGGTATACGTGTTGATCCGAAAAAAATTGAAGCTATACTTGAATGGAAGCCACCGAAGAATGTAACAGAGGTAAGGAGTTTCCTTGGTTTAACTGGTTATTACAGAAGATTTGTTCAGGGATTCTCTATGATTGCATTGCCTTTAACGAGACTGTTGCAGAAGGATGTGAAGTTTGAATGGGATGAAAGATGCCAACAAAGTTTTGATAGGTTAAAAGCAGCTCTGATTGAAGCTCCGGTGTTAATTCAACCAGAATCTGGTAAGGAATTTGTGATTTACAGTGATGCATCTTATAATGGTTTGGGTTGTGTATTAATGCAAGATGGAAAGGTAGTTGCATATGCATCAAGGCAATTGAAGTCATATGACAAGAATTATTCGACACATGATCTTGAATTGGCTGCGGTGGTGTTTGCATTGAAAATTTAGAGACATTATTTATATGAAGAAAAGTGTTATATTTATACAGATCACAAAAGTTTGAAATATTTGCTAACTTAGAAAGAGTTGGTTTTGAGACAAAGGAGGTGGATTGAGTTGATTAAGGATTATGACTGCATCATTGATTATCATCCCGAAAAAGCGAATGTAGTAGCCGATGCTTTGAGCAGAAAGTTAATGGCAGCTTTAAAGGCAATGAATGCACATTTGGAGATACAACAAGAGGATAAGCTATTAGTTGAATTCAGAGTAAAATCGACTCTATTGCAAGAAGTGAAAGAGGCACAAAAAGATGATGAAGAGTTGATGAAGATAAAGAAACAACTTGAAGAAGGCAAAGTTAATGAGTTTGAAATTGATAGTGAAGGAAGTTTAAGATTTCATAATCGGTTATGTGTGCCTAATCAAGAAGATTTAAAACAAAGAATTTTGGATGAAGCTCATCATAGTTCGTTTGCTGTACATCCGGGAAGTAACAAGATGTATCATGACTTAAAGCCATTTTATTGGTGGAAAAAGATGAAACGGAATATAGTTGAGTATGTTTCCAAGTGCTTGATATGTCAGAAGGTAAAAGCAGAGCATCAAGTGCCATCGAGGTTGCTTCAAAAATGATTAAAGGCAACAGTAAAGTTTGAAATATTGACATAATAATTAAATTATATGATTATGAAATATGAAAATTTGAGCACAAAATAGTAAAGTTTAAAACTATAAGTGTTAAATTGTACAGATTTCAACTAAAATATATTATTTGAGATTTTACAATTCTGAAAAACAAAATATGAAAGCTTAATAGTTCGAAAATCAAGGATTACTTTGTGAAAAAATTGACAATTTTAATTGTAGAGATTAAATTGTAAAATATGAAAATTTTAAAAAATGGACTGTTTTGCAATTTTGTACAAATGAGTTTAGGGTTGAACTGTTGAATAAGAAAATATGTTTTAAGGAATTAAATTGAAGAACAATAAAAATTTGGATTTTAAAGATTAAATCGTAATAACTATAAAATTGGAATTTCAGGAACTGTTTTATAGAAATTGTAAAATTTTAGGAATAGGGATTGTTTTCTCAATCCTGAAACATTTAGTTATAAATTTGGGTATAATAATTATATACTTGATTTCATGAGATATTTGATAAATAATTATGTATAAATTAAAGAATAAAAATTTGAAATTAATAAGTTAGATTTATTATGATTTGTATGTGATTTGGAATATTTGTTTAAGTTTATACATACGGATTTATGATGAATTGTGAGAATAATTAAAATTAAATATTAAAATTATGAAATAAGCTTGAATGTTGGATATATGTATAAATTTTGATATTAAACCCAAAATTGAATTTCAAATGTTGAAATTGAGTCTAATAATAGTAAATTAAGTGTTCGAAACTTATAAAAAATATTGAAAATTTTTAATATGACATTCTTTATTTGGATTTGTTATCGGATTGAACAAGAGGTATTACAATCTCTCTAGCCGAAATGTGCCCAAGAACATACTCTAGGTCCCTCTATGGAGGTGTGTTTCTGTGACTCTTGTTTCGGCGTTGGCACCCTTTTGCCTGGGTGGCTCACGATTCACATTAGGGTTTTTCTTCTATCTCATTTTTGAGCAATCGATAATTCCCACATATTATGTTGGAGCTAATCTTGTTTCTGTTATTATGCTTCCTGTTGGTGTGGTTGGGACTCATTAAGATTGTGGAATTGTTCTTAGAAAACTTTGAACTATTCTTGCAATATTAACAATTGTTAGGATCGACATCTGGGTTCTGGGCGGCGTAAGCGAGCTTGACTTTGATAGCTAATGTAAGATTCATAGTATTGATATGGCTAAGACTGGATGTAATAATTGTAAGAATTGTAGTAATAGTTGTCAAATTTTTTATTTATTTGGGTTTGACATTGAATTTGTTCGATGAGGATATTGATTTTTGGTTTTGCCATAAGGAGAAATGTGAATGTGGAAGTGATCCACGCTCACCACACTAATTATTGACACCATAATCAGATGAGATGGAGATAATGGTGATGTAGGGTGGTTGACCTTCTCAGGGTAAGGTTGAGAGGCGTTGTAGGCAATGGTTTAAACAATGGTGATTGTAGGTTGATCAGAGTTCGAAGAGAAAGAGAAATCCTCCTTTCATGGATGAGTTAAGGGTTTTTATACTCTTAGCCATGATCTAGAGGTGTTACGTGTCATTCTTTTATTGATGGTTTCAAAGTAAGTTGGTCAAGTGGTCTCTCCCCATAGACTTAGGTAGGATGATGATTAGACACGCTGTCAATCACTTCAGATGAGATGTAACAGTTGATGTTAAAAGAAGCAAATCCCTATACAAGGCCCATATCATTGAGTAACCGATGAGTTGCTTTTAAGGATTTTTTTGAGAAATAGTTCCTAAGAGTAAGTGACTGACAGGCGTGTCCAACATTAGAGGTATAACAATAATTGGAAAAAATATGAAATGGATGCAAAAAATTTCAATGCCAACCTCCAATTTTCTTTTTCATATTTTTTATTCATTAATTAAACTAATAGGCATAGTTAAGCCTCCAAACAACAGAGTTAAATTGTAGCTTGGAATCACAAATTCCAGCAGAGGCTAACATATAAGTGACACATGCATACAGTGCTTTACACACGGTGAAGTCTACAACCATCGGAAAATGGGAAAAATATTCCGTTTGAGTAGCCGGTAACAAAAGGCTGGCCTAGAGAACTGACCAGATGCACCATCTGTGGAAAACGCCGGTCATCGGGATGAAGGAGACCCTGCAATCAATTGCACGAAAACCCTGGAAGAAAAGGAATTGTTGACATAATATAACACTTCCTAACTGCTAATTGATGACATACTACAAACCTTCCACATTAAAGTCATGCATATACAAACTAAAATAATGTTTGAATTTAGGTTCTCCTTCAAAAAAATGTCATAGGATGCAGTGACGAAACGTAGTGAAGAGGAGGGTCCTGGCCTCTCCTAAAATGGTAAATTTTTAATTTAGATATTTTATAATTTATAAAATTTTAAATTAATAATAATAAAATTGCATTTTGGCCTTAAAAAAAAAATTAATTTAACCCTTTAAAAATTATAAAGATATAAACTATTAAAATGATGAAATTATAGTTTTACTATCGTAAAAATATTCCGTCCAAAAAAAATTTCAAGCTCCGCCTCTGATAGGATGATGAGAAATTTACACTTCAAAGATATGTGTGCTCTACAAGCTGGTATTATGTATACTAACCCTTCTTTGCTTCAGGTTTTCCTTCCTCTGTTGTTTTCCATACAATATCTTTTAACCCGGCAGAGAGATTATTATAGAACTGTAAATTTGAGAAAGCAGTGTGTAAAATTAAGGAAACATAAAGCTAGGAGGGGATATTCCAAAACAGGGAACACCAAATTGATATCCATTGCATGCTTTTACATGATGAGTGACCATGGTTATAGGTAAATTAGTAAAAAGTAAATTACATTTATAGTCACTTAATTATGAGTATTTTTTTTTTGTCACCAAATAATGAAAAGTTACAAAATGATTACTCAACTTGATCACTAGCCATTAAATTACTAACAGAAGATAACTTGGCAACTTTTTTAAATTTGGTATAGTAGCAACTTTAACCCTCAAGATTTATAAATTATGTCAATTCAGTCTTGATTTTAAAAAAATTAGCCCTCAACATTTACACATTGTGTGATTTATTTATTTTTGTTTTAGTTTTACTTTTATTTGTGGCATTAAAGATTAATTTTTTTGATACAATGTGAAAAACATTGAAAAAGAAACTAACTTATACAATGTGTAAACGTTGAGAGTTAATTTTTTTAGAATCAAAACTAAATTAACACAATGTATAAATGCTAAGGTTAAAGTTACTATTATGCCAATTTTAAAAACTAACACGTCATCTTACCATCATCCATTTAATGGCTGGCTGGTGACCAAAAAAGAAAAAATCAAATAGTTTGGTGACCAAAAGAGAAACTTATCAATAGTTGGGTGGCTACAAGTGTGGTTTACCCATTAGTAAATGAAACTATCCATTGGTATTAGCAGCACTATATAAGTTCTAATACCGTGTGAAATTCCAGGGTATCTCCTCCAGACTTTCGAAGTTCAACCATGCAAACTGAAGGAGCCACCTGAAGAATCTGAAGATGGAAACAAGCAGGGTTAAAGGGGTGAAAACAGCTGAAATTATGCGCAAAAAGATAATGGCTAAAAGAGAGGTACCTCTGTTGTAACAGCCAAATGACCCTTTCGTCCAGGTTTTTCTCCTAACAGCTTAATCTGTGACATGAAAGGAAGTGAATCATCAAAAATCAGAAGATAATTAAGCATGTTATCACTAATATCTGGGGAAAGATCTAAAGAGATTTACAGTCATTCAGTGTCCAATTGTCCATCAGATGTAGGAAGCACAAAGATTAAATGCAGTTAAACTGTAGAGTAAACCTTATTGTTAGTTTTCTTCACATCAAAACCCAAGGGCAATGCAGCTTCCTCTATTTTAGAGACTATCTCATTTGCAGGACTTTTTGATGTGAATCTTGTTTCCCGTTTAACTAGTCCCTGTAATCAAAATGTCAAGAGTGTCATGGATATTTTTCCCACTTTCTGTTTAGTATATCACATAATAATTTAAAGATACTTGGTTAACATACCATTTGCTTCTCAAACAGACAACTGAGGTCAAGACCCTGAGAAGTCGAGATAAGTTGAAATGCATTCATCATAGCAGGTGCTGCAGGCCTTTCTTCTCGTCGTTCAACAACAAGGTTTGGAGATCCCTGTTATCAAACCATGTACACAGACTCATCCCATTGTACCTACAACACAAAACCATGTTCCATATGTGCAAAACACAACTTTTACCTCTGATTCATGGAAAATGGAATCCAAATCATCGAGAGTAACATCAGCTTCCTCAAACTTAGGTGGCTTATATCCTTTCTTAAACCACTCATTCTTAAGAATCTCAGCAATTGTTATCCTCTAGTTTAATCACAAGTAACAAAGAATGAAAACTATATTCGTATACAACTTAAAAAAAGGGGGGGGGGGGAACATGAAACAAAGGAGAAAAGTCTGTACAGTCAATGGATTAGGATCTAGAATTCTTTTGATTAATTTCTTTGCACTTGATGAGAACCATGGAGGACAATTGAAGTTCGCCTTAAATATCTGCAGTCAGACAGGGGACTCCTTTAGAGAAAGCAGTTTATATGCAGAAGACAAAAATCAAACTTCAAGTTGGTTGGTCACTAACATGACAGCTATGCAGATACAAACATGGCAGATATCTGTTTTTCTTTGCTTATATGTGTACATGTGTTCTCTTTGATAACGAATTGGCAAGTAATAACACATGTCACTCTAGCAAAATTGTTTGCTTTGAAGTAAAAGGAAAAAAGAAAATTGAGAGACAGAAATAGAGAACAAGCACCAGATTATATAGAGCCACTAAATTGGTGTCATCAAAAGGCAAGTAACCAGCCATCAAGACAAAAAGTATAACACCACATGACCACACATCTGCTTTAGCTCCATCATAACCTTTACTTTTTATCACCTAGAAAGTGATAGAAAAAAGAAAGTAATAGAAGTAAAGTTAATAGATCATTAAGAAAAAGGAATCTTGCTTACAACAAAAGCGTATCTACCTCTGGAGCAACATAATTTGGTGTTCCACATGCTGTGTAAAGTAAACCGTCCGCCTATACAAAAAGGATCAAACAATCAGTTTTAGTTATTCTATCAGTATATTACGAAAAGATGAACGATAAACATCCATCCAACAATGTGGTACGTGATGGAAACACCATTGCCATATGCTTCTACGGTCAATCATCTCCTTTGGTACCCACAAAATTTAATCACCTAAGCAAAGGTCAAACCACACACATGCAAAGTGGGCAAAAATGGTCATCTTTAACTCATGTGTAAAAGCATATGAGTAGTATAAGACTGCACAATTACAAAAAAAGCAGTACGCATAGAAGAAATCCATAATGAATATAAGATATTGTATAAATGTTATCACTCACAGAGAGAGGTCATAAGACATGAAGACAACACACTTACTCGAACTTGTTGAGGTAAAGCACTCAAACCAAAATCAGAAACTTTAAGAACTCCATTAGCATCTAGCAGCAAATTCTCAGGCTGTTACAAAAGATTATATCAAATAATTTTACATATTTAACTGCCATAGGCAAAAGGAGGAGTAAAAGTACCATAGAGACGCCTATATTAAGTGTTGGATTGCATTTTTTCCCCTTTAGATTAGAGAGCAAATTCGTCATTCTATTAAAAATTTCATCCTTTCCTATCGTTAAAATATGACTATACCAGTTTTTAACGGTACAAATAGATGAACTTTTAACAAAGAAAACCAATTTGCTATTCGAACTAATATATAAGGACTAATTTACCCATTTTTCGAGTAGAGGAGGTAAAATGCAATCTGATTCCTAGTACAGCGGCATCCATGGTACTTCTACCGTGAAGGGGTAGTGAACACAAACTATATCCCACACCTTCAAGTCTCTATGATAAACACCTCTGCTATGGCAATAATCTACAGCATTAATAAGCTGATGAAAATACGTTCTAGCGTCATCTTCCCTTAATCTTCCCCTGCGAGCCTGGTATTGGTCCATAAATAAGATGAATGGCACTAATGAATACTGATAGCACTTTTCCAAAACAAAGACACATATTTGTTACTATCAATGTCTTACAACATTGTCAAAAAGTTCCCCACCAGTCACGAATTCTAGAACAATATAAATTTTTGTTTTGCTAGCCATCACCTACACAAACAATATCAGTGGAAGTCACCAAGAAGGCAATGAAGCAAACAAAGTAAAATAGAAAAAATTTGTGCCAAACCTCAAACATACGGATGACATTTGGGTGTTTAATGAGTTTCATGGTTGAAATTTCGCGTTTAATCTGCCAAGGACAAAGAAAAAGAACAATGTAGCATGTGCAAGAACATAAGAGCATCTTTCTTATTAAAAATGGCATAAGGATAAATTTAACTTTCATTATATTTTTATCATGTTAGCATGAAGTACTCGTGAAGTGTCACACGAATTGCCACCTTAAAACGCTTTGACTCTTTTTGAATAGGTTATGGAAACATTTAAAGCTAAATTTATCATTAAGTTTGGTTCTTAAAGACTCCATTTGCTTGCTAGTTATTTTAACACTGTATTTGTCCTCCAAACAAATCATCCTATGCTCACAATCAATGTTTGGGTCCCAAGAAAATCAAAGAAAAAGGCAAGAAAGAAAAAAAAAAAAATTACAAAGTCAATTCATAATTAGCATCCTAATTAATTCAAAATAAAGACGAAAAGAATCATTCAAATAAATATAAATACCTGACTAATCATCTTGTGCTTCAAAACTTTATCTTTATTAAGAATCTTGATTGCTACATTTTCTTGAGTCTCTACGTTCCTCGCAAATTTCACCTTTGCGAATGTTCCTTCTCCCAACGTCCTCCCTAGCTCGTACTTCCCCACACGTGTCCTGCTATTCGAGCTCGTGCGAGTCGCCATCGCTTTCTCTCCCCTTTTTTTCTTTTTTAAATTTCCTCGTAATTTTCTTTTAAAAAAATGGGCATCTTTTTCAATTTTCCCTTTGTTTACATTAAAGCTTGCTGTTAATCAAAGACCTCTTTTTCTTGCATGGTTGCCATAGCTGAGGCTTGGCCACCCTCATTTTGTTCCCAAAAAATAAGAAAATAAAACTCAATTTATGAAGATTAAAATGGGAAAAGGAAAATGTAGTTGGATAGATTAATGGGGGGAAATTTTGGAAAGAGAGATAGCAGAAGAGTGGGTGTAGGTATCCCATGAAATCGGATAATTGAACGGTGAAGAAAATTGGTTAAAGAAGGGGAACGAATGTAGATGAGCAATGAAAGGAGCTTCCTTCATGGGTTCGTTAGCAAAATTTCCCAAATCAGTTAGTCTATTAAAGCTTAACAGCTAAAGTTTGGTTAAAATCTGATGTTAGTACCTGTACTTTAATAAAAATTAAAATTTAATCCCTATACTTAAATAGATAAATTACTTGGTATGTTAATTAGTGCAATTTGGTGTTAAACTCGTAATGATTTTATTGATGAAAATATGAACATTCCTGGCTTACATTTACAGCACATATATAAGTCTCAGCAAAGTTTTGGCCAGTGATCCTCAAGCCAATCCCCCCGGACTTTTCTAATTACTGAAAATTAAAAAACTGGACACTCCTTTGAGAAAAATACTTGGAGTCAGCCGTCACAGTAGTAGCTGAAGAAGATGAAGCAGCAGCAGCAGTCACCATAGTAGCACCTGCAGGAACTGTAGTTGATGATAAACTCTTTGACCCATCAATATTGTCCTCTTCATTAATGGTATCCAACATCGTCCTTGTTCTTTGTCTCATCACAGTAACAAACTGTGGTGGAGCAACTTCCATGATAAACCTCGGAAGACGTGAACTCGCCATGTCTGTAAGTAAGTAAAAGCTTTGAAGATGTTTTGAACCCTGGTTTTGGATAAGCACAAAGCTGAAGCTATGTAATTGATAAGATTTATACAAGGGATAACATGGTTTGGCTTGCATTGAAATGGTGGTCTTAATCAAAATTTTAACTCTTAGTGCCGACACTTACTTTTTGATATTAATTAGCAAAAGTTGTATTTGATGTTTGATGTTTCAGAAACAAGATCGTAAGAGATAAGTACATAGTAGGGAGTAGGGACCTTTGCAGATATGCATTAATGGCTTGGAAAATTTGCACTTTTCTTAGCTGAAGCGGCACCTTCTAAATTTGTGCCATCTGCCCATTCCCTTACCTTGCCTTGCGGAGCCATGAAAGGTTGAATTTAACAATAAATTTCTTGAAAAAACTTGCACGGCTGGAACTTTGGTTTCTATCACTTGAAGATTACATATCTCTCTCAATCATTTATGGATAGAAATGAATATGAAAATCGTGAAGAAAATAAGAAAGTACTCGAATGAAGACCGGTTCCTCATCCAACATATTCAGACATGGTGTAGGTTAAAGACATAACTTTGATTAGTATAATAACAAATTCAATCCTCGATATTTATCTATCTATATATATATATTATGCGTAAATATTAACAAAATTTGTAAATATTGTAGACTAAATTTATTAGCCTTTTTTCTTTGTGAATGAAGAAGCTAAATACAATCCATGAAGAATTTTCTGATGAAAACCAACACTCTCTTGTAGGACTTCCATAGTAATCGACTTGAGGGGAAACTCATGAATTCTTAAGCAAATATCTGACCATTAAGCATATTTGTTGTATGTGAAATATACATCACCTTCACAATCTATTCCCTAACTAACAACGTTTTAATATTTTACACCAAACTTACATCGGTCTCCAATATCTGACCATTAAGCATATTAACAAAAACAAAATAATCACTTTCCACCGTCAACTTCTTAATGCCTATCTTCCAGACTATGTCCATCCTATCCATAATTAACCTTTGTTTTTAGTACATATATACACAATCATTAATAACATAACATAAATATACAAACATATAAATTTATGAAGAAATGTTGTGACATTGCTATGTATATAACTTGTATGTCGAAATCTTAATGAAGAAATTGGGCCACCTTAAATTTAAGTAAGTACTTATATTTCTCTACTTTTAGCCCAATTTCAAGGATAGTAATGGCCCATCCTCACTCATCCTGCTAATACCCTAAAACCCTAGAAACCCCCCTAAATTTCCATTCTCCTTAGTTGCTTCCTCAACCCTTCCCCATCAGAGAAGGTGCAAAAAAATCCACTGTTTCCTTTATATACTTGGTTTTTCTGTCTGGGGTTTCTTTTAGTTGCATGAAAGTTCTAATCTTTCTCTCTCTCTTTTTACAGTTTGTGTTTATTTTGATCGAATAAGATGTATCTCCAGTTCTACATAAATGAGAATGGTGACAAAGTTTACACCACTAAGGTAAATCCCATATACTCAACACTTCTTTTATTGATAATTAGGTAAAACTAAAAATATTCTGAGGTTTGTATTAATTCCGCAATTTGATAAGTTCTGTATATGGTGATTGAGACTGTGAGATGGACGATCTTGTATGTAGTATGTGCTCCAAAGTTTGAACTTTTTAGTTTAGAAGACCGAGTTTTTAGCTTAATTTGCTCTAAAACCTGTAATATAGCTTAATGTGAATTTGGGACTGTGGTTAAGTTTTAATCTGTGTCCTGCTGTCTAGCATTGGCTTTCTTTCATCATATTGTCTTTGTTATAGCAATATTTTAGGTTTCTAATATATGGATAATCAATATTTTGCAAATTATTTCTTTATATTTACATTTGTATGGATTTTATGTGCAGAAAGAATCGCCACATGGGCTGCCTACTCAGTCTGCTCATCCAGGTAATTTGGCCTGAAGCATTTTATCTCATTTCTGGCATACACTGATCATTAGTTTTATAGTCTTTTTTACATTTTTCTTTCTTTCATGGTCCTTCTGATTGTACCCTTTATGAGCAATTCTAGCACATTTTATGTTTGACCCTGCTTGTCTATTGAGGGGCGCTTGAACACACACACACACACAGACACATTCGGTATTCCTGTAAGCTGCTTTGATCTACATTATTATGTTTTGTCCGTGTTGATTGAAAGTCAACACAAGATGATTCTCAAGATGGAGAATTGGTAATGATCTGAGCTCTGATTACATGGTCATTAGCTATCTGTCTCTTATTTATCCAGTTATCAGGAAGTTGGTACCACTTTGTGTCGTCCATGGCACTTAACAGTACTGGGTGGAAAGTTGCATAGAAATCTTACTCATAAGTACTGTAATGTTATCTAATGATTGTCTTTTTGATCTTTTACCAACATTTGCGCAGCTCGTTTCTCCCCCGATGACAAATACTCAAGACAAAGAGTTCTTTTGAAGAAGCGTTTCGGATTATTGCCTACCCAGCAGTCGCCACTAAAATACTGAAACATTTCATATGTCATGCATGCTGTACTTTTATTAAAGCTTTATTATTAGCATACTTGGTGTCTTTGTATGTGTAATGAAGTTCCTCTTCGGCTCATATCCGAGTCCCTTTACGATGATGATGATGATGATGGTTTAAAATTTACAAACAGCCAAGTAACTTGAGTAGTTTGTTTGTTCCAAGATTAGATTAAGTGTTGTCATCCCATCTTTGTTTCAAGTATTTTACTATGTTCCTATCTTAAAAGTTAAGCCCCTCCTCTTATTACCAATTGGTTTTTAGATGCTTAAATTATATCAAGGCTTTTATAAAAATATTTAATTATAGTTTGATTATTTTATTTTTTGTTATTAAATTTGAGTTCGGTCAATCTCGGGTTTGGGTTTTTATGGGTCGGGTCCAGTTTGTCACCTCCAGTGCTGCATGTGAAGAGAGTGTTAAGTGTTGTTATCCTAAATCTGCTAAGTAGTAGGTTTATAGTGCCTTTGAACATTTTGTTTGTGTTTCATCCTATTTTTTAATTTTTAGAATTTGATTTTTAACGTTTAAAAAAATTAGTCCTATTGTTAATAAACATTTGAAATTTGAAATGTTTTTTTTTTTTTTGCATATAAATTATTAAATTGTTGAATTTGTTAATTTTGTGCAAACGTATGGTTGAGTTTTTAATTTTCTAGGTAGCAATTTAATAAAGTTTAATTATGGGTGAGTGAAATTTAATTTAATTCGAAAAAATAAAATAAAAATTCGAATTTTAAATAATCGAAAAGAGTTATTCGAGTTTTAAATTTGAGTCGAGTTGAATTTTATAATTCGAATAATAAATTGGTGTAAATATTTTTTTGTTTTTATTAATTTTAAAAATGAATAAATTGGTCACTCTCTCGATAAAAAATCAAAATAATTTTAAAAAATTCCAAAATTTATATTTTAAAAAACTAAAAATTTTAAGAAAATCTAAAAAATATATAAAGAATATTAAAATTTTGAATATAAATAAGTTAATTAATGATTCAATTTTATCATACTAAAATATTTTATTTTTTTATTATTTTGTTTTGAATTTTTTTTCAAATATATATTGCTCTAACATGGAATTAGTTGTTGTAACAAGATTTTAATTTGATATGTTTTTAATTTAATTCTAATAATTTCATTCGATTCGACGAACTCGAATTTCATTTCACTTGATTCAATTAAAAAAAAATCAAATCGAGTTAAGATGATAAAGTAGGACTGTCAATTCAAAAAAAATTTCATTTGATTTGATAAATTAAAGTAGAAGAATAATTTTTTTTTTTTTAAAAATTGTAAAAGAAAAGGATGAAACTCATAATTAAACTTAAGGCCTTAAGCTTTACTGATTACAACATATTTCTCACGGATGTTTAACAAATTTTATCTTGTATGGAGCCTTTGCTCTCATTGTTAGGGTTCAACAATAAATTTTATCTTGTTTGGGGCTTTTGCTTTGGTTTTTTTTATCGACCTTGCCTCTTTTGCTGCGGATAGTGTTAGCTAACACTATAATAACCAACAAAACCTGATAACTAACACCATCCGCAGTCTGTTTGAACAGAAACCTGTGCCGGGTCTACGAGGGCAACCACCGAAAGCTAAGTGCCTGATATGTCTCAATTCAGATTCCTCCAAAAACCAACTTTTTGGTCTTCAGCTTCATCCCTACCAAAAAGGCCAATCAGGGCTGCAAACAAGCTGTTTTAACACCATGAATTTTCAGAAACAAACCATGAAAAGGTACATCCAAACTCTGCACTCATGACCTAAGTTTGTGTTGTTGACATGAATCTCGGTTCAAGTTTTGGGCAAATTCTGTCCCTCTGCCGCTTACAACTTACCAAAGAGAGAAAAAGAACGCCCAAAGCTTAGCAGAACTGACAGGAGTGAAAGGGGTCTTGGTCCCTAAAAAGTTTGAAAAATTATCATTAAACCCTTCCAAAGCTTAATAGCAAGTTGTCACTATTGAAGAATTGAAGAAACCAAGAATCATGTTGACATCAATCAAAAGAATAGTGGGTTGGCATGGAAGGGAAAGATCCAAAGAATTTCCTTATACTTAAATTGGTGGTGCTGGTCCAAAGCAGTTCACATGCATACGGATGATGCAACGATAAGGTATGAACAGCCAATTGGATCCTTTTTAAGTTAGCCTTTTATTGAGGGCATGAGCAGCCAAATCATTGTTCTAGCTGCACTTTAATTAGGGTCCACAACCTGTGTCTATTTCAAATTACACTTTTGACACACTTCCACAAATCAGCTTCTTTTGTATTCTTGCATGTTCCTTTTTCACATGGGTATTTGTATTCCTACGTTTTCTTGTACATAATAATAATAATGTCTAAGATATTATATATTTTTTATAAGTTAATAATTTATTTTATGTAGTCGATTGAATCTTAACTCGATTGGTATAAACATTATTGTTAATGCAAGAGAATGTGAGTTCGAGTATACTAAACACATTATCCTCCTATTAATAGGTTGGAGGCTATGAGTAGTTCTAATTATTATGTCAAAAAAAGTAAATATACACCAAATTTTAACGCATGACTGTTTTGCTCACCCATCTAACATATATGACTAATTTACTCAATTTTAATAAAAAAATTAAAATACAATCCGAAATATAATACAAAAATTTTATAGTGCTTTTACCAATTTTACCATTCATGTTGTTATATTATAACATATTGAGGATCCAAAAAGATTATATATACAAGGACAGCAAGACTGGAAAACGACTGTCTTTGCTATAGATAAGGGTAGGGCCACGTGTCCGTATATTTTTAATTTTTCTGTGAAATATATATATATATAAAACTAATTACGTGTCTTAAGATTGTTAATATGAATGTTTGATTTGATACTATTGCTTTAACGATGATGTAATGTCTTAGATGAGACATGTTAGGGTGATTAACAATCAATTATATTAAGTATTCACATGATTCTCATATTACTTAGCCGAGGTGCACAATTCTAAAATTTATTAAGCTGTGGTTTGCAAATTAGTTGTGGGTTTATCGTATTGTTGATTCTATTAAGAAACATGTGTCAAGCTCCTTACGGGTGCTCTATGAGGTTCGCACGCAATGTATAACAATTTAATACATTTTTAAAAATTTTATAAACGAAGATAAAAAACTGCCATATATTTCATTAAGGACAATTGCCGGACTCTTAACATCGTTTATGGAATTAAAAAAAAACTATTCACGTATGCATCAAATAATTATCCTTACACTTTATATATATAAATAATAAAATAATCATACAGTTCGATTTTGACACAAGACATAAACGATCGACACTTAGTAAAAGTACCATGTGATTCAAAGTGCATTTCGAAGTTAAAAGATAGATCTTCAAATGCCATGAAGACATCTCAACCCAGAAATTCCAGGATCCCATCCAAAAGTCGTCGCAAGTTTGCTGATTTCTTAAGCTTGAAAATTGACAGCTTCAGTGAATGGAATTTAATAAATTTCACCCCATCCGTGCATGTATCAATGGAGGCATTTGTATTTGAAGTTGGATTGCATTTTACCTTTTCCATTAAAAAACTGAGAAAATTAGCCTTTATACATTAGATTAAAGACCAAATTGATCATTCTATAAAAAAATCCATCCATTTTTACAGTTAAAAACTAGTCCCTATACATTAGCATGAGGTGCACGTGACACATCACATGGAACTGTCTATTTATTTTGTCAGCCACACCAATTTTTAATAGTAGGAATAGATGAATTTTTTAACAGATAGAACTAGTTACTCTTTAATCTAACGTACCAAGACTAATTTGCTCATTTTTTTGAGTAAATGTGACAAAATACAATGTAACTCCTAGTATAGAGATAGCCATAATACTTCTATTGCCGACACATCATCTCTCACTGTATGAGTTTTTATTATTATTTTTTTTTTAAATTTTTTATATAATATTGGAGTAGAGATGGGATCACATAATTTGAATCCCTATCAGATAAGTGTTTGACAATACCTTTAATCATCGTTCTATATAAATAAAAAATATTATTTTTATTTTTTACATCATAAAAATATACATCTTTTCTAAATCAAATATAATTGTTGGTTCAAGATTATATCCACCTTAGTTCTTTTTTTGGTGCTTTGTCCTTTCGTTGGACTTGTAAATGCGCTAATAAAACTAGTCATGCATTCGCAAGAGTGGCTTTATTTCAAGTGATTACTCTGAATTTGTTAGTTGTCCGTCTTCCATTTATGAAATTTTAATATTTGAGTGCTATTTTAGTCCATTAATTTGGGCTTAGTTGTTTCTTCTCTTTCCTCCAGATTCATTTCTCATTTTAATGAAATATATTTTCCCTCTAAAAAAAAAAGTTTTAGAAGGATTAAATTGTTGATGCAAAAAAATAAAATGTGTAAATTATTAAGCTTTCTAGTTTTTTCGAAAACGAGATGTTCTCCATAGACCACCTCAGAAATTTACAACGCATGACATTTTCTGTCTATCAAATTATGCTTTTTATTAAATAAAAAATTAATTAAAATTATTACTAAAAGATTTAAAATTTAATCAACGATCCGTAACATATTAATAAATTTGAATAATTATAAAGTAACAATGTATAATGCACAACATAATAAATAATAATATTTTATAACCAATTAATAACATAAAAGTAGACTTAATAATAAATAAAATACATAATACGTGGAAAAAAAATGTTTACAAATTATAAAGCTTTCTCTAGTTTCTTCGAAAACGACGTATTTTCAATTAACCACCTCAGAAATGTACAACGCAAAACACATGAATTTTCTTATTACTCCATCAAAATATTATTTTTATAATTAATTATACTATGTTTATATACACTAATTATATACATACGTTATATAAAAATTTATATCCATTCATTTTATGACACTTATAATATAAGTGGAAAAATATGTAACAAATATAATTATTAAAAATTCACATAAAAATCATATGATTGTTTGATTGCAATGACAAAGTTAAAAGGTTTGAATAGTTACTTATTTTTGGGGTAAATATATCTATAAAAAAAGCTAAAAGGATATGAGTTAAAAAAATACGTAAAAAGATATCTATTAAAAATTATATAAAAAATAAAAGGATAAATTAAAAAAATAATCACTTATTTTTAGGGTAAATAATATTTTGATCACTAAACTTTAATTTCTTACAAAATGGTCACTGATGTTGTCACGTTATAACAAAATGGTTATTGTTCCGTTAATTGTTGTTAAGGAGGCAATGATAATCGCACGTGATTGGTTTAGGAGCGTTAAAAATCGAATTGGCAGCCAGTTAAGAGCCACATATTTAAACACATTTTTTATTTTTGTACTGTAAAAACCCGTTTTCACTTTACAGTAAGTAAACCTTAAAAAAAGATGACTCCCATTTTTTGAACTAGATGACAGAGGAAGGGGAGGAGAAGAAGAAGCCATACATGTTTGTTATTGTGATTTTCCAGCAATGTTAAAGGACATCAAGATCTAATGAAAATAGAGGTAGGAGATTTTTTAGGTGCTCACTTACATAATTGAGATGTATTTATATGTACATATAATATATATAAAAATTATTTAAAAAGTAATGATAATCTGAAATGGTACCATCAAAACATATAATAACAGTACGTACCAATATTAAAACAAAAATATATGTTGAACAATATGGCTCTGACTACTTTAATCCTAAGTTGAAGTTCCATCATTTATAAATTTCTTTTTAACTTTAAATTATTTTTCACATAAAATTTATACAAAATATAAAAAAAGTTGTAATAATATATATATTTAAAAGTATTGAGAACATTATAGGAACAGGCATGGATAACGTGTACCGTGTCTACCAAGGCAAACAATGAAAACAAAATGCCAAATATGTCTCAGGAAATATCCTGAAGAAATTGATTGATTGCAGATTGAGTCTCAGTGTTGATCCTTCATCCTAAATGGGACGATTTAAAGAAAAATAGAAAATAATCTGATTAGCTGATAATATTATCTTTTCATTATTTTATTTAAATTAAAGTGTTCAATTTTTTAATTCGTGCCGTCTAGGGATATGGTTGTCCAACGAGTTCATTGTAGACCGTACTTTTATGGAATTGATTGCTCCTTTTGTCTTGATTCATAAAATCGTAAATATTTTAGAAAAGCAAACATTTCTTTTAAATACTTAAAAAATTATTTATCCAACAATAAAAATGAAAGTTAAAATTATGGTAATATTGAAATTATTTTTTTATAATAATATTTATTAATGTTTAATTTTAATATTTTCAATTGAATAATTAGAATCATTTACACCAATTGATGTGAGAGATAACGTACCAATCATAGAGATATAGAATGCCGCCCTCGAGAATTGGATAAAGAAAACGGAGGACAAAATTAGAAATAAAATAATAATAAAATAAAGTGCATGCCTCCATAATAAATCAGCATTTAATTCAAAAAGCAAGTGATTCCAAATCTGTTCTTTTTGATTGCCGACCACGTCTTTCCAAATACCACCCTTAATTCATTCATTCAAAATCATATCAAATTATACTCACTTCTAAAAGAATACCATCGGATTGATTTGTTATGATTACTTGAATTAGTTGAAATGAAAATTAATAAGTTCGTTGTAGAATTGCTTGTTGGTGGGTGGAGGACGGCCTTGCTGTTGTTCATGACCGGGTGGCCGCAGAGATGGCGGCTGATCGGACATCTGTCCAACCACAGTAAAGTCTAGAAGTCAGAGATCATGACGACAAGTCTCTGTTGGTTCGGTTGGGTGGTCGGGATGTTGGACGGACGGTCCTTTTGAAGAGCTTCATTCATCACTGTATTGCTATTCTGTTGGGAGAGGGAAGCTCAAACGTCGGCTGGGTTTAAATTTTTTTGGCTGTTTTTTTCCTTTCTTTTTCTGTGTTTAGAGACCTTTTTCTTTTACACGCTATCGTTTTAATTTAAAAAAAAATTGATTGTTTAATTAGTAATATAATATTGAGAATAGATTAATTTGTTATCCACTGAAAAAAAATCATAAATTGAAACGGAAAAATTGATGGATTAATTGATTAATTTTGGCATAATAATAAATTAAGTTATTAAAGTTTACAATTTTTTTTGTTTGTTTGATTTTAATTTTTAGATAAATTTGAATTTTAATCTTTAAAAAAAAAATTAAATTTGACTATCAACCTTTTTAAAAAGATTTGAATTATTTTTTTTAACGAAAATATTAATTAAAATGTTAAAATTTTAAATATGACAATTGGTATGTCAATCAATGTATACTTCATGTTAATTCTTTTTGAATTTTTTATTGTTTTTATAAATTTTAAATTATTTCTTGACGTATTATATAAGATAAATAGTATCATATAAATATTAAGTATATATGGATTGTCACGTCAATATGATTAAAAACTTAACGTTTTAATTAATATTTTTATTTAAAAATGATTTGTATCTTTTTAAAAATTATTTATTAAATTTAACTCAAAAATAAAATTTAATTTGACAAAAGAAACAAATGTTGAGAACTATGAATATACCATTATTTTTAATTTTTTATTTATATTTAATTATTATGGTACTGGTATTAATGCGAAATTCATGAAAAAGGAAATCCTGAAATGGCATTTAAAGTAATTATCTGAAAATCAAGGGGCATATAACCATTAACAACTTCTATATAAATCAAGCATACAATCCGACATTCATTAAAGTTCCATAATTCCCAAAACTCTATTACAAAAGGTTAATTTTAATTTTTCCCATGGCCGACAATACTTTCTCAGTCGCCACTCTCCAACAAACACTCTGCACTCCCATGGCTGGTGAGAACCCAATTCCACAGCCTCTCACTCCCTTCTCCGCCGTGGTGCCTGCCCCTCTCATCGCCGTGCATAGGCTCAACGTCCACTTAACACTCGAAACCATTCACGAAGAAGAAAATGAAGAGGAAATCAACATGGAGTTGCCCCAAAATTCGTCATCAACCAACATCTTTTCTCTTCACTTGTTTCTTAGAAGTGAAGAACCCCTCGCCGTCATGTAATTGCCATGAACATACATCTGATGTAATCCTTGGATGCCTTTTTTTCTTTCTTTGGCTTATGTTGGGGTAGAAAATTTTGCAGTAAAAATCCCTTCTGCTAGCGGCTAGCTGTTTCTATATATATGCTTGTGGGGTTTATGAAGTAAACACTGTACTGTAATTGATGTCTCTTCTTGTTCTTTAAAACTTTTTGTTCTCTATCACCGATCTTCTTCGACAAAGCACCTAAATTTATAATCGCCATTGGAGGTCACTGATGTAGTTTGATGGAGTCAAGATAAAGGTGGACCTTTTTTTACAGATAAACCAGTCAAAAGAACACAAGTGGGGACCGAATGAAATGGCTTCAGCTTGTCAATTACGACAGGCGAATCGCGCATGCTTTATCAAAAAAAAAAAAAAAAAAACAAGAAACCATGATTGATTGAAGTGTTTGGAGTCCCAAAATGTATGACTGTAAGAGCATCGATTTGGACATACCTCTAAGCATGAATGTTGATATCTTAAGACAATAGGAATGTTTAATCTGGGATTTTGTTATTGTTTATGCATTGATGTTTCAACCAAGCTTATAGCTCAATTTGTATAATTTTATTTTACTCAATTTTCTTAATTTTTTTTTTGTGAATTACAATAAAAAGATAAATTTTTAATAACGACTCAAATTCAAACCACACTCAAAGCGTCATTTTGTTATTTTTATGCTCATATCATAGGAATTTTTTTTTTTAAGGTGAGGATTTTTTTTGGTCAATTAAGGTGAAGATCTCAGCTCTTTTAAAATGAAAAACAAAATTTTTACTTTCTCTAAATTTTATAATTAATACATAATAAAATTATATTTTAATTTTCTTAAAAATGATAATATGTAATTTAAATTTTTAAAAATTAGAAGTTACAAATTCATTATAGACAAATTGTTAAATTTTATACCAAAATTATAGTTTAATTTCAACTCATAATACATATCACGTAAAAGTTTAAGAATAACCTTAAAATAACAATTTAAGACGATCTTACCTTTTATTCTTGTATTTCCGTTCCTTAAAATATGTACTAACTTAAATATCAAAATCTATCTTGAAAAATCAATTACAACCCAGGAGTGCAGTTAAGGGGGTTGGCAGGGGATCGATCTCCCTAAAATAAAAAAATTTTATTTAAACTTTTTAAATTTTTTAAAATTTTAAATTAGTAAAAGTACTTATCCCTTAAAAATTATAAAAATTATAATTTAATTTCAATTCTTTTAAAAATTTTCTGATTTCACCATTACTTTTGTTTTCTCCGCAGGTGGTACCACTTTACAATCCTGTCGCCCCCTCTGAATCGAAAACTCGACCCGACTCAGAACAGCATCAACAGATGCAATCGAAAAACAACGGCGCCTGTTGATGTTGTGTTGATATAGTTGAAACTCCATAATATCTATGCACTCTTCCCTGGTCCCATTTTGAACAAAACAAAATAAAAAAGGCTGGTTTCCCTGTATTATGGCCTAAAGCTTTTCACTTCCCTTCGCCTTGACCCTCCAAAAGTTCCCAAGCAATTGAAGGGACGAAGAGTGATAGAGAAGTGTGTCTCCTTTTAAAATATTCACAAATATCTTCAACTTCAATATCATTCATTTCCCCTTTTCGTCTGTCATTAAACCTAGAGACGTGAATGATATCAAAAGTCGATTGTGAATAGTTGTCTATCTATTCGATAATAAGCCAAATAAATGAATACAAATAAAAATTTATTTTATTTATTTATGTTTATAAATAAATTTGTTTAATAAATTATTTAAAATTTATTTGTCGTTTGATTATTATTATAGTTTGTGCGATTATTTTATTGTTTATAATATAAATATTAATATAATGTATTTGATTAACAGATATATTTATTTATTATTCAAGAAAATAGTTCATGGATATATTTATTTAATATTTAGGAACTAGTTTATTTAACTTAAATGAATGAAAATAAAGATACATAATTTTGAATAAAAAAACATGGACACAATTTTAAAATTTATAATAAGCACAAATTGAACACGAATAAATTTAAAAAAAAAAAATTTAGATCTATTCATTCAAGCTCGATTAAATTGTAACCAATCTAAAGAGCTTATATTATATGAATTTGATTAAATATAAGATGAATGAATATTATAAATCATTTTATATGATTTTCATACTCATAAAAATATTGCAGTTGAATATTTAAAAAAATCTAAAGCATAATGAGGTCCAAATACCATACAAAATATAATAGCAAAACATATGTCATATCTCGAAAAAATATTATGGAGATTTTTATATTTGGAGTATAATTGCATTTTACACTTTTTATTTAAAAAAAATGAGTAAATTAGTTATTGTATATTAGATTAAAGAAGGAATTGATCTTTACTGTTAAAAATTCCATTCATTTGTACCGTTAAAAACTGACGTGATTGATGGAATAACTAGACAAAAAACATGTGATGTACCACGTATACTTCATGCTGACATACAATGAAAAATTTTTAACAGCATAAATAGATGAAATTAAAAAAAAAAAAAAAAACTGTTTTCTCTTTAATTTACTCATTTTTTAGTAAAAAAGATAAATATAATTAATTTCTAATGTAATGTTTTCATGATATTTTTATCGTAATAATTATTGTAGCTGCCAAATTTCAATGTGTGATATTAAATGTTATTACAACTTCCAACTCTACAGGTGCCATGATGTCTCTTCCATTGAGAACACATCATGAGGGATATGTCTGAAACTAGCTACACTGTTATTGTAAAGACAAAGCATGGCTTTGCAAATTCAGTGTCTCAATTCTAATTATGTATGCCTAGCTAACCATGGGTTTTAAGGCTTTGCCACCCTCCCCATTAGGGATCATGAATTGCCTTGTCTCCTACACATCATAAATATTTAAGTGCTAACATCAATTCTGCTATATTTTTAGTGGTAATAAAAGGGTACATTTTCAAGTTATACTTACTTTGAACTGATTTTAAGAGAATTATGAACGTAGGGGCTTCAAGCTTTTCTAAAGAGGTTAGTATTAATCAACGTAATCATAAATCGAGACGAGTGCAATAATTATTGTTAAGAATCATTTGTTGAGATTAAGTTATATATTTTAATAAAAATTTAAAATATAATTTCATAATGTATTGACATATATTTTTTTATATTTTAAAAACGATTATATAATATATATTTTTATTTTTTATTAATTTAAAATTTTCATAAATTTTCAAAGGTTGGATCTCTACCTGTCCTTGGTTTCCCTCATTATAAATACAATTTTGATCAACTATAAATCATAAACAACAAGAATCAAGGTACATAATAGAACAAAATTCATACATGATAATAATATATTATATCGCGAGACTCGAATCTAAATTTTCAAAAATTCGGAGTAAAAGTGTGAAAGAAAAATCCAAAATTTAATTCATTAGAAAAAAGGTAGCCAGGTTCTTCAATATCAAGAGACTTTGAACTGTAAAGTGCCTTTCTTGCCTTCCATTGATGATGAACCAGAAGGATTAATGTAGTATAACTTCTGTCACATTTATAAATCACGACCACACTTAAAAAAAAAAACATGTTAAATTTAGATCAAACACCGTCTAAATTAAGTGAATCTTTTGTCTTTGGTCCTTTGGACATATTCAAAACGTTTGCCAACTTTCTGTCGGTCTTCCATTATTACGCAAAAACCCTACCACAAGCTTCCTCTATATATACCCAACACTGCAACACATTAATTCACCATAACCAAACAAAAAATTCCACTCCCTTTTAGATTTTTCAGCAGAAGAAAAGATCCCAAAGAGACAATTTTGATTTGGAGGGAAATGTTGATGAAGGGTATGAAATACTGGGAAACAGCTTATGAAAAGGCACCGGCACTTGTTATTTCTGGGAAGAAACCATCAAGTTGCCCTAGATTAGAGACCATTTTCGAAGAAGGTCCTGAATTGAGCTCTGTGGCTGTAGAGAAGATTCTATTTTTTGTTCTGATTCCTTTGTCTCTTTCCGTTTTGTCTTATGTGGATGAATTTTTTTTTTAAATTTGAATGGAATTTAATTTCTTTCTCGACAATTTTTTTTTCGTTTCGTATCATGTTTTTAATTTTCGTTTCGTTCTTAGAAAAAGGTAATTGAAATCGGTGAAAACCCTTTTATTCCTTATCGGATTTAAATAAAATGGTTGGTGAGAAAAATAAAATAAAAAGGTTTTGATTCTGTTCATTGGCATGAAACTTTTTTTTTTTTTTTTATCTTCAAATGATAAAATAAGAGGATTAAATTCCATGACGGAAGGTGTCATTTCAAGGATAAATTTTTCAGATTTTTGGTTTTAAAATTTATTTTTAATAATTTTATTATAAATTCTAATTATATTTGTTTTTATTGATATAATATTTAAAATTATTTATAGTCTTTTTTCGATCTATAAATAAAAAATAATGCGTGCATTAGAACTCATGTCCTCTTGCATTAGCAACAATACTCGTACCAATAGAGTTAGGACTCAATCAACAGTTATAAATCATTGGACCATCTGACTGTTCCTTTGTTAATTTCCAGTTTAATAAAGCTAATTAGGCAGTAAATTAAACGTCGCTACCGTCCTACCCAAATGGATTAGTAACTTCTTTTACCATGGTTTTTCTATATACAAAATTATTTGTATTAAATGGGTAAAACGAATAAAAATGGGTTAAAAGTAGAGGTGTTCATGGCCCAGTTTGGATCGAGATGAGTTTAAGTATGGTATTAACATATTTTATATTTTTTTCAAGTTTGACTCGTCTTGAAATATAAACTTAGAATTGTCCAAATCCGTTCATATTTACGAAAGACTATTTTAGGTCCGTTTATATTATTTTTTTAAAAAATATTTATATTATATTATTTTAATATTTAATAATTTTATACATTTTTTATTTATTGAATTTTTTTATATAGTCATCTTAACATTATTTTAATATTTACATTAGAGTGGTGCTATATAAAAATAACATAATATAAAGTATTTAATATATGTTTATTTTTTAATGTATTCTAAATTACATAATATTTTAAACGGGCTTATTTTTTTTTGTTTAAATCCATTTTTCGGACCTAATATTTTAATTCAAATATTTTCAAATTTCAAGTAGGCCTTCGGACCTGAATGGATAACCCAACTCATGAACAAGTCTAGTTAAGAGCAACGTCAGTGTAGAGATAAAATTAATTAAAAAATAAATTAAATTAATTTGATCTAGTATAAAATGTCAATAATCTAAACATATACAAGATATGAAACCATTATTGGCATTCAATAGACTTGAGTGAAACTTGATTCAATCCTAAGTTGTACCAAAATTGCGGAACAAAACTATTATTGGCATTTAATATGCTTTTAAGTAAATATTATCAATGGCCAAAATGACAAAAATAAAGGCCTATAAATCAGAAACTCTCGACCATGAGAGATTTGGATTGGTTATATGAAAAAATAATTTACAAATTTGGAGCATTCCAAAGGAAGTTTACCCAAAACCATTGACCAGACACTACCCATTCTCACATATTACAATGCTCTATAGAGCTTATTCATCATTGATCTCCCCTTCCATAAGCATTGAATTCTTAAACCTTTGGAGGCCTCAGTGAAGCAAAGCAAATTAGAGGCACAGGGTTTGCAACGAATAGGCATTGGAGAAGGTTCATGCACAACGTGTCACGTCCTTGTATAGCAAGAAATAGAAAACTGTGGACAACACCTCGGGAAGGTAAAGGAAGATTT
This sequence comes from Kokia cookei, assembly GCA_039519145.1. Classification (NCBI taxonomy): domain Eukaryota; kingdom Viridiplantae; phylum Streptophyta; class Magnoliopsida; order Malvales; family Malvaceae; genus Kokia; species Kokia cookei. Next base: position 42,631,962 of record CM076907.1, read on the forward strand.
TCTTAGTGAAAACTGATTCATTTTCACACCCTTCTTCAACAATGGTCTCTAGCCTCGGATAAGCTGAAGATCTTCTTGTGGAAACGTGGCGTGCAGGGGCCACTGCACCCCAGTTTTGCATGCATCCCATCTCTTTCATCATCTCGAAAACTTGATTAAAAAAGAAAAGCTGTTTTTGACTATGGGCTTTGATGGTTGAGGAGAATATTGTTAAGGATCTCAAGAGGAGACTGGTATTCGAGGAATTGAGGTGTGGAGAGCTTGGAGATCGAAGTAGGGATTATATAGGGAAGGGGGTTAAGGGGTGTTGCAGTGCTTAAAATAAGGAAAGATCAACGAGCCGAAAACAAGACTGGCAGTTTGTTGGCAATAATTTAGACCCGAACAGACACCAATGTTCAAAGATGGAGATTAACCCACGTTAGCAAACAATCTACATTCTAAAAGTTGACCCTTGTTTTTTTCCTCTTGTTATAGCAAACAGTCTTTTCTAATTTTCCAAATGACAGATTGAAAAATTATCATTTCGTACTTGGCACTTCTAATAATCACGAGATACAGATTGGATTTTTCTCACCAAAGTTAATATAAATATATATAAAAATGACTTATTATGACCAGACAAGACAAGACAAGACATGGAAAATTCCCTATGGAAGAGGCAATTGGATGCCTTACTTCCGCCATAAGATCACAGGTCCCTCCCCCTGTGATTGTGAAGACCAATCAACCAAATTTCGGCCTATAACTTATGGATAAGGATTAAGAAGATAAAAAATGGAATTTGAAAGTGAAATTATATGGTTTAGACTTGAGAGTTCATAGATATTGAGCAAAGCATTTCACCTACAAAGATTATTACCCATCAATAAACCGTCAACAAATTTGTTCTAGCCACAGTCCACAATGCCTTGGCCTTGCCTAGCAAATTTCGACCAAAAAAGTCATACAACAGTACAATACTGACCAGTCTTATCAAGTTTCAACAAAGTCTGAATGAGTCAAACAAATTCGGACGGAGGCAAATGCAGTGTATACAACTGCACGTGTCTAGACAATGTGGTCAATTCTTGTCTCTTTCAAGGGCTATATACAAGTAAAGATGATAATAAAATAATAAATCAGACAAATGAAACGCAGTCTTGTTATTGGATAAGGCCATTGTCAACTTAACCTGAGTCCTCTTCTACCGGGAAAAAAAAGGGGTATTTTAACGTTATGGTATTCAATGTAAAGGAAGATTCAAAGAGAGTTATCTATTTTGCATTCATTGTCACAACATATAGCATTGTCCTGAAAATATTCCTTTTGTTGATCTATTAACATGTATAACAAGCTTGTTTGTAACTAATTCAGAAAGGGAATAGCCTAACTGATTTACCGGATTAAGGTTTGAAATCACTCGCTGTTTTGGTTTAGAATGTCGGTCGGAATTTAATCAGTCGAATCACCCTGAATGGCTTTTCCAGTTCCGTGGTAAATAACTCGTGTCTTCTTAACGCCTGCACACAAAAGATTATAAGAGCGATGTGTCATACAACATTTCCAGAACTCTGAAAACAAGGGAGTATCCAGGGAGTCGAATTTGCAGCTCTTTAACATTTGGTAAAAGGAAAAATAATGCTAGATAATAGTATTTGGATGGAAGTGTAGAGAATTCGAAGTTTTTGTTTATTACTTGTTGAGCTTTTACCTTGGAGACAGTAGATGCAGGAGCGTGAAAACAATGGCAATGGTAACCGAAGAAGAACCAATAAAGACATATGCAAGGCCAAGGAAGTCATTCTTTCCCCCCAACCAGCTTGTTGTTGAAAGAACAAGCTTCTTTTTACCACCAAAACTGTATGTGTTGTAGTTGTTCATTAGGTGGACCACTACAACATCATCCACATCTAATTCCTTTTCGATTCTCCCGTACAATTTTCGGAAGCTAGGGAGGGCAGATGTACGCATCCATACAATAAGATCCTCCTGATCGCTCAGCTACAATGCATTCATTCAACGGCATCAAAAGAAAGTGCAAGAAAACCAAAAACCAAAAGATTGTTTCATATCTCAAGCTATAGCTGAATACATTACTCAAACCAAATAGACTGTATTAACATAACGAAAAGAAGAAAGCTTGTTATTGAAAGATATTTGCTAGTTGGTTGTATTCGAACAGGTATGTCAAGTACTGAATAAGTAATTTCGTGCTAGACAAAAGAATTGGCAAGACCACAGTAGAAAGTCTCTGGAAAGAGCTAATACTTACGGGAATTCTTGGGTTCAGCTTCCCACCACCAATCAGTGTACCATTTTGGAAATTGAAAGGATATACATTCTTTCCAAATTTGTGTTCCCGGTCACTCTTCCAGGCAATGTTCTTCCTGTTGACCTTGAGTTCTGCTCTATTATGGATAAATTTAAACGTATCATTAAATAAACTCCATGCTATTAACCCACAAGGAATGATAGGCCGATCATTGTTGACCTCTACAGGTTGACATGAACTTATGCCATGTTGGTTCCGTCCGTGTAAGAGTTGCTTGTCGCTTCTGCTTTTGACATACCTGGCAAATGTTTAGACCAGTGAAGTGCAAACAAGAAAAAATAATGAAGATTAAACCAAGAAAATTTTGATATTTGAATAACTTGTAAATAACAAATAAGTAAACAACTAAGGTAAAAAGGGAAAAAAATAGTAAGCAGGGCCTCAACCATGAATAGTTATTTTAAGGTCAAAAGTAAAAGGCAACAAGCCCCTATATAGTTCATTTAAACAGTTTGAGGGCAATGGATCAATTTATCAAAGTTGATCAAGCCAAAGCTTTAAACCCATCAAGTGAAAGATTCGCACCGACGGTGGTTCTGATAATAATTATCAAGCTGATAGTAAATGTAAATTGGAGCTTTCATGTACTTGGGCACCTACAAAGAAATGTTCAATGCAAAATAAGGGTTAAAAAAGGCAGTCATATGCAGCTTAATAAGGACCTGTATTCAACTAAGAATAATGCACCCATTCTAGCACTGATTAGACGTTTCTCTCAGCATTCTACAAAAAAAAAATCGACTCACAAAGGATATGGAATAGAAAGAAGTACTATGTAATAGTTCAATTTCCCTTTCTTTCCACCTAATTATACTTCCACAGATGAACTGGTTTTAGTTCCTAGTAAGTATCAAAGTCCGGTGACACAAATTTTCACTTTTCCTGGAACTAGACACTCAATTCCTGATAGTCTGTACTGCAGTATAATGCATTGTGATCACACAGAGAATGAATGGTTGAAGGTATAGCTTGGCTAGATTTTCATTTTTCATGGTGAAGGTATAGTCAATGCAGAAATGAAGTATCACCTTGAAGGAAAGAGAACAATTCTTGGGAATTGAGTCATCCTGGATATATGAAACCTTATCGATTCTAAATGGCTCAGGTACACATCCTATATCATATCGTTCCACGATTTCAACAACCTACCAACAAAAAAAAGAAGTATAATATATAGCCAGATGAGATAACAAGAGCTAAAGAATGGGCAATTACACTATGAGAAGCTCGCAGAGTAACAAGGCCAACAGGAATGAAAATGAAACCTATAAACAAAAATGTCGTAATGACCTGCAGAAATGAAGATGAAACCCGTAAATAAAGCTAGGTAATAATCAACATTAATAGCAGTTAACATCATAAAATGCAAATTAAAATATCAGCCAGAGATTAAGGAAATTTTTGGATGCTAAAGAGTGTAGTCGTGCTCTCACCCATGCCGGAGTAAGGACAGGTTTGCAAGCCGGAAGACTCTGCTGAGTAAACAGGTAAAAAGCTACACAACAACCATAACAAGACCAACAAAATATTAATGAGAGAAATATTCGATTGCTTGGTGGACTAAACAGGTAAAAAGCTGCAAAACAACCATAAAAAGATGATTGTGGACAACTTTGCTACCACTTCATATAATGGAGTACTTCTTATACGAAGCCAAAGTTGTAATGCAAGGCAGACCAAGACTAATTCTCATCTACATATCATTCAACCCTCCACAATTAGCACAACAATCGATGCATAATGCATTTCAGATGTGCTTTAACCGTGAATAGTCTAGCATATAACTATAATTTTTAGCTTAATGGCAATTATGGAGAAACAGTTCAAAAGATACACCATCATTCCACCTGCTGCTCTCACTGCCACAACTCCCCAAGAAGAAACTCAAGTATGCAAAGAGAGCCGGTAGTGCACATACAGAGACACATGGATCGTCACATTTCTTTCTTCTGCTTGCAACTATGTGGACAATGGCTAACAATGCAGGTAGTAGAAATATGCAACTAACAAATGAACTTATATTTTGTATCAGCTATGTTTATATGTCTTGATATGTACTTGAAGCTTGAGCAGATAAATGAAAGACAGGCAGGCTTGTGCAAGTACGGATCTCTCTCTCTGTATGCATGTGTGTATGTATGATTTAAATAAAACCAAAAGCAACACATTTAAAAAGAAAAGCTTCAAATACCAAAAAGAAAACAAGAGTTAAAATAGACAGAAAACCTGATTCCCTGTCTCTTTGTCTTCCTCTGTCGGTATCTGTCATTTCTGAATCTCCACGGTGATGTTCTACTACCACAATCCTTCCAGCAACCTTTGAAGTTTGAATTCCTATATAGCATCAAAACAATAAAACCAGTAAAGCACGATCCTTTCACAAGCCAAACCAAAATTCAGAAACCTCGTTTCTAATTGCGTTATATGCACTTTCATTAAAACTCAGTATTAGACAAAAGGTAATTTGAACTATACTCAACATTCATCATCTTCATAGTTCATTTCACTAGCAACCTTTCTCTGAACACATATCTTATACCAGTATTAAATGTTAATTCCCACATTCTATTTTCCTTCTTTTTTAAAGTTTCCTTGCCTAAGTCACCAACTCTTTAAGTATTTCTCTAATTAAACTCAAACAGATATTAATATTATCTTAGCCCCTAATCAAATATCTCTTATAGTTATACGGAAATTTCCAAAAAATCAAACAGAGCATAAAGTTACAATTGGTAATCAAAATAGCTTCACCAATCCTCAAAATCTAAAACTCCATAGCAGAGGATAAATGACTAAATAAGAAAACTCGTCTTATAAACTACATTATGCTTTATTCAGTAGAAATTCATTTGCACCACCGTTTTGTTCAAGAGCTAAGTAGTCAACAATAAAAAAAAAAAACATTAACTTGTTTTCACAATCCTTTCCCTCGCATTTTCTCGTTAACCAAACAGGAAAACAGAAAAATCGTACCGAGAGAGTCAACTAGAGAGAAGTGGCGGCAATGTCGATAAGCCCAAAAGAAGGAGCTTGAAAATAAGGAGGGAAGATTGAATTAGACGAAAATTAAAGCGAAAATTTTCATTATTCTTTAATTGAAGCGGAAGGTGAAAGATTGCTTTGATGAGGGAACTGGAATCTTTTGAATCTAAAATAGAAACAGACATTGTGTTTTACAACATTCACGAGGGAAAGCGACAGTACCAAGCAACCGAAAACACATATACACTATACTATTAATTTGTGATTCGGTCACTCCACTTCAAAAATCATTAAATTATTCAAAAAAATTATTTAAGTTATTATGCTATTGAAACCGTTATCAGATGATCGTATGCATCAATTAAAAGTTATCTTTTTTTTTCTTTTATAATTTAATTTTTTTTAAAACATTTTTAATATAATTAAGTGAACCAAAATTCAAAAAAAAATTTTTATGCTCAACAATGATTGTCAACCGATTTAAAACTAATGTATATTATTTTACTCGTCAATGGGTACGATTTACTGTACTGATCATCAAATTATTATTTGGAGCTTATTAATAGGATTTAAAAAAAAAAAAAAACTAATTGTTTAAGTGACTTAAGTAAAAACTTTTGAATATACTTAAATAAAAAATTTCGAATAGTTTAATGATCATTTTATAATTTTTTTTAAGTTAATCAAAACATAAAGTTAATAATAATTTAATTCTATGTGTAATTTATCCAAAAATAAATAAAGGAGAGTGAAAATTAAAAAAAAAATTGATTTAAAAATATTCTAAATTGCAACATAAAATATAAAATATTATGGAAGATACGTTAATGAGATGGCCATATAGCCACCAAATGCTCCGTAGTTAAAGATGCTTTCCGCTCAATGATCAATATATTTTCTTAGTTCTTTCCCTCCCCAATTCCCACACATTCGGACCACCCAAACAAGGCTTTTCGGCAACATCTTCTCCTCTTCTGTTAAACCTATGGAAGAAACGTCATCTCCACAAATCCATGCAAGGTTCATACTCCATGACCTCCACCAGAACCCAACAGTTTCCTCTCATCTTATCGATTCCTATGCCAACTTTGGCCTCCTCAGCCTCTCTTTAGTTCTAACAGCTTGTTCTTGTTGGTAGGAAGCCGAGTGCGGGAAAATGGTTCATTTGAGGTTGTTGGTGATGCTTTGGTGGAGTTTTTATGGGGAGTGGGTGAGTTTCAGCATAAGGTGGTTGATGAAAAGCCTGTTAAGGATTTGGGTTATTGGAAAGATTTGATTTTGAAGCTTCTCAAAGAGGAAGTGTGGTCTCTATGATTAATTTGTTGAGGGCAAGTGCTGATTTGCATTCATTGAGTGCAGGAAAAGCTGTTCTAGTTGGTGATTTAAGTACGGATTTATCTGTGAATGCTGCTCTGTTTCCAATGTACTCAAAACTTGGTAGTCTCAAAGATGAAAGATTGTTATTTGAAAAGATGGCGGCGAAGGACCTTGTACTATTGTACATACCCTTAAACTATTAATGAAAGGAATTAGAGTTACTATGATTGGATTGAATATTAGTTAGATTAATCATAAATAAAAATTATGGTTCAAATATTTTATTTTACAGATATAAACAGAAATCATGATTAATAATTTGATAATGTCTTTTAACCATATATAATATAACTGCATTATTATTTTTAATTGGTATGATTTGAAATTTTCCGAATAATGTATTATAAATTTTGTTTTTGAATCTAAAAATCTTAAACAGTATTTTTTTTAAGGCTATTAATTAATTTTTTTAAGAGAAAAAAATTGCATATGGGGATTAAAAATTAATTAATGCACTTTAAGAAGGTGATAATGGAGAGGGGGGGGGGGATTTTTTTTCTATTAAAACTATAAAATTGCATTAATTGTGATGATACCATTATTGGCATTCAATGTATTTTTTAAGTAAATATTATTAATGGTCAAAATGACAAGAAGTAGAGGCTTATAAATCAGAAACTTTCAAAAACTAGAGACTAATGAGAGGTTTGGATTGTTTAATGAACATAATTACAAAACTTTCAAAAATCATTGACCAAACACTACTCATTGTCACAGATTACAATGCTTTATGAACTTATTCATCATTGATCTCTCCCTAAGCATTGGATTCTTTTTTTTTTTTTCTTGTATCTCTTATGCTTGTCGATTTCCATGCTTCTGGAAATTAGCCAGCCTCGGTGAAGCAAAGCAAACTAGAGCCACAGGTTCATGCAATAAAACCGCATTGGAGTTGGAGAAGGCTCATGCACAACGCGTCAGATCCTCGTATAGCAAGAAATAGAAAACCGTGGACAACACCAGGGGAAGGTAAAGGAAAATTTTCTTAGTGAAAATTGATTCATTTTCACACCCTTCTTCAACAACGGTCTCTAGCCTTGGACGAGTTGAAGATTTTCTTGTCGAAACGAGACGTGCAGGTGCCACTGCACCCCAGTTTTGCTTGCATCGCATCTCTTTTTGAGTGGCTTTTGAGTCTGGGTTTTGGTGGTTGAAGGAGAACATTGTTAAGGATAGAGGAATTGGGGGTGTGGAGAGGTTGGAGAGCAAAGGAGGGATTTATAGAGGAAGGGATACAGTGCTTAAAATATGGAAAAATGAAAGACAGAAAAGACTAGCAGTTTTTTGGCAATAGTTTAGACCAGAACAGACACCAATGTTTAAAGATGGAGGTTAACCCACGTTAGCAAACAATATACATTCTAAAGTTTTGACTCTTGTTCTTTTTCCCCTTGTTATAGCAAACAGTCTGTTCTAATGTTCCAAGAGACAGATTGAATAAAATATCATTTCGTACTTGGCACTTCTAATAATCACGAGATACAGATTGGATTTTTCTCACCAAAGTTAATATAAATATATACTTATTATGACCAGACAAGACAAGACATGGAAATTTCCCTAAGGAAGAGGCAACTGGATGCCTTACAACCGCCATTAGATCACTGGTCCATCCCCCTGTGATTGTGAAGACCAACCAACCACATTTAGGCCTATAATTTATGATAGGGATTAAGAAGAAAAAAAATTTGGAAGTAAAATTATATGGTCAAGAGTTCATAGATATTGAGCAATGTATTTCACCTATCAACACTCGGTCGACAAATTTGTTCTATCTACAATCCGCATTGCCTTGGCCTTGCCTAGCAAACATCGACTGGAAAGGTCGGAAAACAGTACAATACTGATCGGTCTTTTCAAGTTTCAATGCAGTCTGAATGAAACAAAAAAATTCGGACAGAGGCACATGCAGTGGATACAACTGCACGTGTTTGGACAATGTGGTTGATTCTGGTCTCTTTCAAGGGCTATATACAAGTAAAGACGATAATAATAAACCAGACAAAGAAACACAGTCCTGTTTTTGGATAAGAACATTGTTAACTTAACCTGTGTCCTGTTCTACTGGGAAAAAAGGGGGTTTTTAACGTTATTGTATTCATTTGTTGGATAAGTACAGGAAGCTATTCAAAGAGAAAGTTATCTATTTTGCATTCATTTGTCACAACATATAGCATCGTCCTGAAAATATTCCTTTTGTTGATCTATTAACATGTATAAGAAGCTTGTTTGTAAATAATTCAGAAATGGAATAGCCTAAATGATTTACTGGATTATGGTTTGAAATCACAGGCGAATCACACTGAAAGGCTTTTCCGGTTCCACGTTAAATAACTCGTGTCTACTAACACCTGCACAGAAAAGTATACAAAAGCAATGTGTCATACAACACTTCCAGAAATCTGAAAAGAAGGGAAAATATCCAGGGGTGGAATTTGCAGCTCTTAACATTTGGTAAAAGTAAATGAATGCGAAATAATAGTATTTGGATGGAAGTGTAGAGAATTCGAAAGTTTTTATTTATTACTTGTTGAGCTTTTACCATGGAGACAGTAAATGTAGGAGCGTGAAAACAACAGCAATGGTAACCGAAGAAGAACCGATAAAGACATATGCAAGACCAAGGAAGTCATTCTTTCCCCCCAACCAGCTTGTTGTTGAAAGAACAAGCTTCTTTTTACCACCAAAACTGTATGTGTTGTAGTTGTTCATTAGGTGGACCACTACAACATCATCCACATCTAAATCCGTCTCGATTCTCCCATACAATTTTCGGAAGCTAGGGAGGGCAGATGTACGTATCCATACAATAAGATCCTACTGATCGCTCAGCTACAATCATTCACCAGCGTCAAAAGAAAGTGCAGAAGACCAAAAACCAAAAGATTATTTCATATCTCAAGCTCTAGCTGAATACATTATTCAAACCGAATAGACAGTATTAACGTAATGAAAAGAAGAAAACTTGTTATTGAAAGATATTTGCTAGTTGGTTGTACTGGATAAGTAATTTCTTGCTAGACAAAAGAATCGGAGAAAGGACAGTTGAAAGTCTCTAGAAAGAGCTAATACTTACTGGAATTCTTGGGTTCAGCTTCCCACCACCGATCAATGTACCATTTTGGAAATTGAAAGGATATATATTCTTTCCGAATTTGTGTTCCCGGTCACTCTTCCAGGCAATGTTCTTCTTGTTGACCTTGAGTTCTTCTCTATCACGAATAAATGTAAATGTATCATTAAATAAACTCCAAGCTAGTAACCCACAAGGAAGGATATGCTGATCATTGCTCAACTCTACAGGATGACATGAAATGGTGTCATGATACTTCCGTCCACGTAAGAGTTGCTGATGACTTATGCTTTTGATGTACCTGGAAAATGGTTAGACCGGTGAAGTGTAAACTGAAGAAACAATGAAGATTAAACCAAGTAAACTTTGAAATTGGAATTAATTGTAAATAACAAATGAAAGATTCCGCACCGTCGGTGGTTCTGATAATAATTATCAAGCTGATAGTAGATGTCTATAGGAGCTTTCATGTACTTGGGCACCTACAAAGAAATGTTCGATGCAAAATAAGTGTTACGAAAAAACGGTGATATGCAGCTTAATAAGGACCTGTGTTCTACTAAGAATAATGCACCTATACTAGCACTGAATAGATGTTTCTCTCAAAATTGACTCACAAAGGATTATGGAAAAAGGATAGAAAGAAATACTATGTAACAGTTCAGTTACCCGTCCAATTAACTCAAATTCCACAGGTAATAACTGGTTTTACTTCATGGTAAATTTCAAAGCCACGTGACGCAAATTTGCACTTTAACTAGAAATAGACACTCAATTCCTCATAGTCTGTACTGCAATGTAAGCATTGTAATCACAGAGAAAGAATGGTTGAAGATATAGCTTTGCTAGACAAAGATTGAAATATATGAAACACTTTAAAAGGAAGCAAGATTTTCACACTGAAGATATGGTCGATGAAGAAAAGATGTATCACCTTGAAGGAAAGAGAACAGTTCTTGGGAATTGAGTCATCCTGGATATATGAAACCTTATTGATTCTAAATGGCTTAGGTACACATCCTATATCATATCGTTCCACAATTTCAACAACCTACCAACCAAACAAAAATGCTTATTCACATGTTCTAAATATATCAATAGATGCTTGGAAAAGAAGTATAATATATAGCCACATGAGATTACAAGAGCTAAAGAATGGCAATTACACTATGAGAAGCTCGCAGAGTAACAAGGCCAACAGGAATGAAACTGAAACCTATAAACAAAAATATCAGAATGACCTGCAGAAATGAAGATGAAGCACATAAATAAAGCTAGGAAATAATCAGCATTAATAAATAATAACAGTTAACATCATAAATGCAAGTTAAAGTATGAGCTAGAGATGAATGAAAATTTCTGGCACTAAGGAATGTTGTCATTGTCATGCTCTCACCCATGCTGGACTAAGGACAGGTCTGCGAGCCGGAAGCTGTTGCTGAGTAAACAGGTAAAAAGCTGTAAAACAACCATAACAAGGCCAACAAAATATTAATAAGGCAATATTTGATTGCTTAGTGGACTAAATAGCAATCACCAGAAAACAAAAAAGAAATTAATCATAATAAGAAAATAGAAGATGATTGTAGACAGCTTTGCTACCACTTCATATAACTATAATTTTTAGTTTAATGATGATTATGGAGGAACAATTAAAAAAATACACCATCATCCAGCTGCTGCTCTCACCACCACAAATCCCCAAGAAGAAAAGACTCAAGTTTACATGCATAGAAGGGGAGCAACTAGTGCAAGTGCAGAGACAGCCACATGGATGAACACATCTGCTTACCTTTGCTTGCAAATATTCACAGACAAATGCCAACAATGCAGGTCGTAGACATAAGTAAAGACACAAATAGACTTGTATTTTGTATCAGTTATGTATGTTCATCCCTCCACATCCATCTAGGTGATAGCACATAAGGATCTGTGTATGTATGTATGTATGATTTAAATAAGACTAGAAGCCAAAGGAAAACAAGAGTTAAAAGTACAGACATGAAACCTGATTCCCTGTCTCGGGATCTTCCTCTATCAGTGTCCGTCATTTCCGAATCTCCACGGTGATGTTCTACAACCGCAATCTTTCCAGCAACCTCTAAAGTTGCAATTCCTATTTAACAACACAACAAGAAAAGCAGTAAATGACAACCCTATGTGTTATATATGCACTTTTACTTAAAACTCAGCATTAAGCCTCCACTATAATAAAAGAAAAATTAATTTCACTTGCAATCTTTCCATTTTCTTTCTATTCCTAGGTCACAAACTCATAAGTATTGCTCCAATTGAACTCAAATAGACATTAATATTAGCTTAGCTTCTTAACTAATATCTCTTATTCTGCAATTTCCGAGCAACCAAGCAGAGCATAAGGTTATAAATGGTAGTATCTATAATAACTTCACCAACCCTCAATCGAAATCTCCATCCTAAAAGGATAAATGAATAAATATAGAAAAAATAATCTTAAAAATTACATTAACCTTTTTCAGTAGAAATTCTTTAGCACCACTAATTTGTGCAAGAGCTAAGTAAAAATCCAGTTTCAAAAAAAAAACCATTAACTTGTTTTCACATTCATTTCCCTCCCATTTTCTCGTTAACCAAACAGGAAAATAGAAAAAAAATGGTACCGAAAGAGTCAACTTGACAGAACTGTCGGCAATCTCGATAAGCTAAAAAGAATGAGCTTGAATACAAGGAAGGAAGATTGAACTAGACGGACATTAAAGTGAAAGTTTTTCCTTATTCTTTAATTGAAGCGGGAGGTGAAAGATTTCTTTGATGAGGAAAACTGGAATCTTTTGATTCTAGAAATAGAAAGAGAATGTGTTTTACAACATTCACGTGGGAAAGCAACGCCACCAAGCAACCAAAAACATAAATAAATGAAGGATTTTGGTAAAAAAGTTTAATTTCCTTTTTCAATATTCTTCAATTATTTATTAGTTCCATTTAGTTTAGAAAACTTCGAGTAGCTTTTGAAATTTTCAAAAAACAAAAAGGATTTTTATTTTAAAAAATATTCTAAATAAGCTTATGTTAATAAGATGGCCATATAGCCGCCAACTGCTCTGCAGTTAAAGATGCTTTCTGCTCAACGATCAAGACATTTTCTTAGTTCTTTCCCTCTCCAATTCCCACACTTTCTGGCCACCCAAACAAGGCTTTTCAGCAGTATCTTCTCCTCTCTGTTAAACCTATGCAAGAAAGAACGCCATCTCCCACAAATCCACGCAAGGTTCATCCTCCATGGCCTCCACCAGAACCCAACAGTTTCCTCTCATCTCATCGATTCCTATGCCAACTTTGGCCTCCTCAACCTCTCTTTACAACTCTTTGATTCCATCACCAACCCAAGTTCACACCTTTACAACACGATGTTAAGAAATTTAGTGACTTCGGGTGAATATAAAAGGACCCTGTTGGTTTACAAGGACTTGGTGGTAAAAAAGTCCATCTACCCTGATGAGAAGTCTTACCCTTTAGTTATAAGAGCTTGTTCTTGTTTGTCAGAAGCTGAGTATGGGAAAATGGTTCATGGGCAGTTGGCAAAATTGGGTTTTGATTCATTTGAGGTTGTTGGTGATGCTTTGGTGGAGTTTTATTGCGGAGAGGGTGAGTTTGAGCATAAGGTGGTTGATGAAAGGCCTGTTAAGGATTTGGGTTATTGGAAAAGTTTGATTGTTGAAGCTTCTCAAAGTGGTAATGTGGCCTCTATTATTAATTTATTGAGGACAAGTGTTGATTTAGGTTCATTGGGTATAGGAAAAGCTGTTCATTGTCGGGTTCTAGTTAGTGGTTTAAGTAAGGATTTGTCTGTGAATACTGCTTTGTTGTCAATGTATTCAAAACTACGTAGTCTGACAAATGCAAGATTGTTATTTGAAACTATGCCGGAGAAGGACCTTGTTGTGTGGAATATAATGGTATCTGCATATTCTCAACATGGAAAACCAAAGGAATCACTTGAGAATTTGAGGTGCATGGAAAATTTTGGGATTAGAGCTGATATGTTTACTGCTATTCCTACTATTTCCTCTATCAGGCAGTTGAAATCTATTGAGTGGGGCAAACAAATGCATGCTTATGTGACAAGAAATGGTTTGGACTATCAAGTGTCTGTTCACAATTCTCTTGTTGATATGTACTGCGAATGTGATTGTTTAATTTATGCGCGTAAGATTTTTGACAATCTAACAAACAAGACTGTGGTTTCATGGAGCTCAATGATCAAAGGATATGTAAACCATGATCAGAATCTTGATGCTCTTTCTCTTTTCTCTAGGATGAAAACAGATGGCATTAAAGCAGATTTCATTACAGTTATCAACATCTTGCCTGCATGTGTGAATACAGGAGCACTTGAACAAGTAAAATGCCTTCATGGATACTCTTTGAAGTTCGGTCTGAATTTGCTGTCATCTGTTAATTCTGCACTTCTTATCAGTTACGCAAAATGTGGATGCATAGTTTTTGCTATAAAGCTTTTTGATGAAGAAAAAATTGATGGTAAGGATGTCATAACTTGGAACTCAATGATCAGTGCATATGCCAAGCATGGGGACTGGTCCCAATGTTTTGAGTTGTATAACCAGATGAAGCTGTTGAATCTGAAATTGGATCAAGTTACTTTTCTTGGCCTGTTGACTGCTTGTGTCAATTCAGGCCTTGTTAAAGAAGGTCGGGCATTTTTTAAGGAGATGAGGGAAACCTATGGTTGCCAACCCAGCCAAGAACACTATGCCTGCATGGTGGATTTGCTAGGGCGAGCTGGACATATCAATGAAGCTAGAGAAGTTGTTAAAGAAATGCCATTCAAGCCAGATACTCGAGTGTGGGGGCCCTTGTTGAGTGCCTGTAAGCTGCATTCTCAAACCAATTTTGCGGAGTCTGCTGCTGAGAGACTATTAACAATGGAACCAGAAAATGCTGGAAATTATGTTTTACTCTCGAACATATATGCGGCTGCTGGAAAGTGGGATAAATTTGCTAAAATGAGGAGACTTCTTAAAGAGAAAGGTTTAAAGAAGACCCCTGGCTGTAGTTGGCTCCAAATAAATGGACACATACACGAGTTTCGTGTTGCTGATAAATCTCATCCAAAAGCAAATGACATATATGCTTTACTTGGAATCCTAGAGTTTTCAATCAAGGAGGCCAAGGAGCAGACTGCAGAGAAAGTATCCCAAGTGCTTATTTCGTTCACCAGGGAACTGACAATAGAAAGTGATTAACCTTTATTACGTTGAATGAAAATTTACATTGAAGATACTGCTAAAACAGGCCAGATACAATGAAGAAGATGATGCAGTAAGCAGCCCAACTCATCAGCTCGCATTGGTGGCACCTTCTGTTTTGAGCTACCTAAGATAACAGGTTATTCTGTTTGCAAGCCAACCAGAAATATTTAGGATATGCTGCTGCAAATATCAGACATCTGTGGCAGCGAACCAATTTCATAGAACTAAAATGAGCATGCCTGAACCTCTTCTAGAAGTGTTTAGCATCACATGCGTTTGTCTTTTTTCTATAAGTACTTCCAGTACTAGTTTTGGCATTGATTTGTTGCCTTATTGCCTGTATAAGTACCAACTTCTCCAAAATTTTATTATGCTAACATTCTGAGGATTCTACATATAGATCTAAAGGGCGTTGAATTGTGTACTTGTGAAGTTTCCATATTGATTTAACCTGACAGCACGGGGTGACCGCTTCCATCCTGAGAACGGCTGACCCTGTATTACTTTGATAATTATATTCAGTCTCTTTGGGGTACAAAACACCCATTCACAATGCAACTGATTGAACTTATTGGACCAAAACTTAATTAAGATATCAGTTCAGATAAGGACATTGAGCCAATTAACTCAAAAATTTATACGAATCGATTAAATCGAACAAAAATTTAATTGAACCAAATAGTTGAACTGAATTTTTAATAACCAGACCAATTTTGAAAACCTAAAATAAAAATACCAAATATAATCAACACCCTAAAGATGTGGTAAAAGTTTGGGGGCTGAAATTTGATATTTCCCCACCCTAAAGATTCTCACTTGTTACCCTTCTTCTTCTAAGAATTGAATTTTAACCTGAGCTTCTAAAGTTTGACATTCAAAACCCCTTCTACATAGTTCAAGCTCACTGGCAAATTTTGTTATACTTCTTCTGCCACATCCTCTTCTTTAGGAGAACTCTTCCCAATCCAAGGTCGTTTAGAAGCTGTGAAAGACAGATATATTGAATCAATGAATAGCAGTTACTATTCACAATAAATCAAGCACATGAGATTCAGAATGCCTATAATTTCATATAATAATGTCAGAGAAGAAAAAAAAAATCGGGTTATGTCATAATCGTTTAGCATTGTCAGCAGCACAAGTTACTGTGAGGTGAAAGAACCACAAATAATGCACATCAAAAGCAGTTCCCATTAGAATTTCAGGCAAGAGTTTTCCATCATTTAACAGCATATGGAAACAATTAGAATGGTTATATTGATGGCAATGAAAGACATCAATGACCATAAGTTTACTAGACAGACAAGTCAGTAGGTATAAGAACAAGCTGAACACTCACATTTGAGAGATGATCCAGCAAGACAAGTCAGCCTGGACTTCGTATTAGCCTCGGCCAATGGATTTGGCTTCTCCTTGACAGCCATCCGTACATCCCAAACGCGTATAAACCCATCGGATGATGCAGATGCCACTAAATATGGTTCATCATCACTACTACCATCTTTGGTAAGCACAACAATACCTTTTAGACGGGTAGAATGTGCATCCTCGATGCAATAAGCAACCTTACCGCTGTTTGTGTCCCATGCTGTAATACTACGGCTCTCACCACCAGTAAATAAAATTCCATCCTGGCAAAATCATAATATGCCTTTAGAGATTCAAATTATAAATGACAAGAATACAAGAATCATGCATCATGAAACAAGTAGCCTAAGAGTACTACAAGACTGCCACAACATTGGGATTCTAGAACTTCATCCACTATAACATTTTCTTTAAGTGTTAAATATCCGAACTTTGGAAGATGCTGACATCTCGAAGAACACCCTATCTTTGAAACAAAACCATACCCCCCATCAAAATGACCTTATTCCATCTTCTAAGGCGCCAACAAACAGTAGATTCAAACCAAAAGATGGTTCAGCTACATGGTGAATGAGTTGAGCTTGTAGCTTCTGACCTTTCAGCTCTATTTTCTATCAAACTTTAAGCAAAACATCACTAACACATACTCAAATCAATCAACCAAAATAGAACACCTATATACTAACATTCCCACACCAAATTATTCAATTCATAACACAATTTACAATCTCATGCAGCCAACCTTAACTTACATGCCTATAAAAATCCAATCTCTAGACATTTTAAAGCAGTGACCCTTTTACCAAAAATGTTTCATATTCCAACAATTATTCCTCAAGAAACAAAGCTACTAGCTATATTGAAAATATTTACTTTTTTATTAAAATTAGAGAGAGGGAAAAACTAACCTCTCCAGGAGCAGCACAAAGAACTCGTTTTTGATTATCCAACTCAAACAATAACCGAGCATCTTCCGCTAAATGAACACCAATTTTCTCCTCGGAAGCCATAAAAAACCTCTCTCCACTCCCATCAAATTTAACAATCGTCGCTTCTTTTCCCAGCCTACAACAAAAGCTCCTTTTTCCTCTCATCAAATTCGACATAGCCAAACAACCATCACGGGAAACACTCAAAGCAAGCTTACCTGAAGGATGAACAGTCAAATCATTGATACACTTTTTATGGGACCTAAAGGACTTGAGAAGAACAAAGGGTTCCGTGTCAAAGATGGTTATAGTGCCATCAGCAGCGGCGGAGAGGAGGTTACGAGGGAAGGACAGGTTTGGAGGGGAGTAGAAAGAGAGGGAAGTGATGGAGGAGGAGAAGTGGTGAAGAGGACCGAGGGAAGCGGCGGATGAGAGGTCGTAGATGTGGATGGTGTCATCTGAAGAGCCGGAAGCAGCGGCTGGACCAGCGGCGGCTACGGTGGTTATGGGGGCGATGTGGGATGGGTAAGAGAATATTTGGGTAAGAGTGAGAGATTGAGAAGAGGGGTCATGGGTTAGGGGTTTCAGTTTGAAGCCCCAAATGAAACGTTCGTAGGAACCTGCTATAAGGGACATGGCGACGGCGACGGCGACAGCGACGGCGACGGCGACGGCGACGGCGACGGCGACGGCGGGGATTTTTGGTTTGTAAGGAAGAGTTTGAGGAAAGGGTTTTTAGTTCGGGTTTAAGAATGCAAACGAAGAACCAATAAAAAAGGTGAAATTATGATTTTGGTCCCTTCATTATACTAAAATTCAAATTTTATTTTTTATACTTTAATTTAACATGATGGAATCCATCTATTTTTTTAACATTATCAATTTTCTGAATAATTAAGTTAAAAAATATTTTATTTTATTTTAACATTATTTTAATATTTATATTAGAGTAATATTATATATTTAGTATATGTTTATTTTTATAATGTGTTCTAAATTATATAATATATAAAAATAACATAATATAAAATATTATAAACTTAAAAATGAATCAAGCTCTAGCCTTGAAGATTCAAATCCAAGCTTGACCCATATCTTAAATCGGTATAATTTTTTTTGCTTAAGTCAATTTTTCGAATCTAATATTTTTTGTTTAAACCTTTTCAAATTTCAAGCGAACCTTTGAATTTAGATAGATAATCAAACCTATGAACAGATCTTACAACAATGATATCAAAATTAGAAATAACTATTAATAACATTAAATTAAGGTGCAAGCATAAATAACGAAAACAATAAAACTATATTTATATTAATATAATATATTATTATATTTATCTTAAATAATAATTAAAATTTATTACATTATATTTATATTTAATAAAATAAAAACAAATTAAGAAAACAATAAGGTACCCGAGAGTATTTGTATACATTAGAATATGATGGTTATAATATTTAAAGCTATCTTATATTTTTGCTCAATCAAAATATTATGCTTTTTACTTATCATCCAATAATATTATAATATTTATTAATTTATTATATTAAATAAATATATTTATTAAAAATCCGAAGGTATAACAATATTAAAATATTTTTTTTTTTAAATCCGAAGGTGATATCATTTAATTCAATGATTATATATATTATTAATGTACAAAATATAATTTTTTTTGTTACATATACTTTATTTTCACTGTACAAAGTTTAATTTTGATGCAATTTTTTTTTTTTGTCATTTTTGTTTATTGCTCAGCTATATATATATATATATATATTTAACAATAGGTCGTCGTTAAACAATGGCAGAAAATTATCCAATCACTTGTCCTATACATATATTTACTGTTTTGGTTTAAATAGTCCTGTTCTAGGAGGCATGGCCTGAAGACAAATCTCTCTGCTTCATATGTTGTTCCTTCCATTCTTGGCCAACGGTCATCGGATCCCAATGGTGGATACGGCCAAGATGTTCGCAAGTCGAGGAGTGAAGGGCACCATAGTCACCACTCCGCTCAATGTTTCTTTCTTCTGCAACACAATCGAGAGAAGTGGTATGGATATCACTGTCAAGATTCTCAAGTTTCCCGCTGTTGAGGTCGAGTTGCCTGACGGGTGTGAATGTACTGACATTATATCTTCTTCACAAGAGGGAAATAAATGGGAACTGATTAAAAAATTCAACCAGGCCATATCCATGCTTCAGCAGCCGTTCGAACAGCTGCTACAAGAATGTAAACCAGATTGCTTGGTTGCTGATGTGAAAATCCCTTGGGCGACTTATGCAGCAAATAAAGCTGGGATCCCTAGGCTGGTGTTTCATGGAAGCGGCTTCTTTTCTATCTCTGCAGCCGAGTCCCTGAGGCTATACGACCCATGCAACAAAGTTGAGTCGGATTCTGAACCTTTTGAATTGCCTAACTTTCCCATATTATCAAGTTTACCAAAAACCAACTGCCGGACTACCTCAAACAAGAGGTTGGAATCGAATTTGCCAACACGATCAAAGCAGACACGGAAGCAGAGATGAAAAGCTACGGTGTAGTTGTCAATAGTTTTTACGAGCTGGAGCCAATGTATGCTGATTACTATAGCAATGTGTTGGGGAGAAAAGCGTGGCGTGTTGGCCCTATTTCGTTGTGCAATAGCACAGATATAGATAAAGCGGAGAGGGGGAAGAAATCAGGCATCGATGAATATGAGTGTTTGAAGTGGCTTGACTCGAAAGAACCCAATTCAGTTGTTTATTTATGTTTTGGGAGTTTGCCCAACTTCACTTCTGCTCAATTAAAGGAGATCGCTATGGCCCTTGAAGCATCAGAGGTGGACTTCATTTGGGTGGTGAGGAAACAAAAGGAGACTAACGAGGAAGAGGAGGATTGGTTGCCACAAGGATTTGAGAAGAGAATGGAAGGGAAAGGACTAATAATAAGAGGATGTACTTCGACCTTGTAGCAGTGGGAGGGTTTGTGAGTCTTTGTGGATGGAATTCGACCTTGGAAGGCGTGCCGCGTGTGTGCTGCTGTGCCTATGGTCACTTGGCCAGCATTTGCGGACCAGTTTTACAATGAAAAGTTGGTGACTGAGGTGCTAAAGACAGGAGTGGCTGTTGGTGCTCAGAAATGGGTGAGAGTGGTGGGGGATTTTGTGAAAAAGAAAGCCATTGAAAAGGCGGTGAAGGAGCTGATGAAGGGTGATGTGATGGAGCAGAAGAAATGAGAAAAAGAGCCAAAGCACTGGCAGAAGCGGCAAAAAGGGCTGTTGAAAAAGAAGGCGGCTCATCTTACTCTGATTTGGATGCTCTGATTGAAGAGCTCAGCTCACGCTGCCGTTAAATCCAGAGACATGATGAACCTTATACCCAACTTTCGCTATTTCGTGATTGGTTTACTTTAGGGTTTATTATTAGCATGGGGTTCATACATCATATCATATAAATCCTCCACTCGATCGAGTGTGTTTTTTCTATTAACTGGAAGTTAATACTTCGCTGAAAAAACACAGGATGGTTCTCCCCTATCATCCATTGCTGCTGTGTCTGCTTGTGTGCCTACGGTCACCTGTTTTACCATGAACATGTCCTTGTGTTTTTGTTCTTTTAATTAAATAAGTTCGTATTCCATGATTTTTCTTTATAAAAGCTGTTGATTTTAATTAAAATAATCATTTGTTTTAATTTAAAAAATTCTAACGTGATTTCATATTGACTTGAAAGCTATAGGATAAAATCAATAATTGTTTGGTGTAATATATTTTATCTCGGGTTGGTTTAGAGTGAGTAACGTCGATATAAAATTTTAGGTTCATGAGTTTAAATTTTTTATATTTATGATATTTGTAATTTAATAAGTAAATAATTTTAAAATAGTAATAAAAATAACAATTAAAAATAAGAATTATATAATATTCAAATTATAAAAACAAAATAATAGTAATAATACACTAACGAAATAATAGCAAAAAAATAACAAAACAAAAATAAAATAACAACGAAACAATAGTAATATAACAAAATTTTACTCTTTGATTCAATATATATAAATTAATTTATTCATTTTTTAGTAAAGAAAATAAATACAATCAACTTCATGATATTTTTATTTAGATACAAATATAATTTTAAAAGAAAATGGAGGTATTTTTAACATCTCAAATTTTTTATTTTATTCTAACAACCGAAAGCTCCGTCATAGATATTTCCCAGCTGAAACAGGAATCAGGGCATGAGTCGGAAAAAAAATGTGAACTTTAATGAAAGGCCGACAAAAACCCAGTTTTTAGTTTCTTAGTGTACCATCAACAATGTAGCGCAAAATCAAAATCCTGGGCCTCTCCATAGTAATAACAAAAGAATGCTTAAACTGGGTTATCTCTAACAGTTGTTTATTATTCTAAGGCATTCCCCCTCCCCCAAAAAAAATCTTCAAGAGTCCCAAGCCATGAGCCAAGAACAGAACCAACCTTCTCCTGCTGCTGCTGAGCCAGATCGGCGTCCTCCATTCGATCCCAGTCGAAGTACGCTTTTTCCTCTGTTATTTTTGCTTTCTGGGTTTTCTTTGTTTTTCCATTTAAGGGTTTTGATCACCGTGCTTGATGTTTTCTTCTCTGTTTCTCTTTTTGTAAATTTGGGTTTCTATTGGTTTATGTGCTTTGATTAAAAAAGAGTGATCTTTATAGGTATCGCTTGATAAGATTTTTTTTTTGTTGTCGTTGGAAAAGTTTTGGGTTCAAAGAGCTGTGTAATCAATTGTGAATTGCGTTTACAGTACTTGACATAGCTTTGATTATTTGTAGAAATTATTTGTTGGTATAATGATACTGTGTGAAAGACTAAATTCCATTGCTTTAACCTTATATTGATCTCTGTCTGCCTGGTTTTTTCTATTTGAGAAACTATCATTCAGCGCCTTCAATTTTATGCTAAGCACTCTTAGCCTTTTTTAAGAAGTTGCTTAACTTGTAAGTATCTCAGTTACTTCAACATTCAAATGGTTATGGCTATTACTGTGTTGATGAGAGGGAGAGTTATGGTTTACTGTGTTACTTGGACTTCATTTTTGTTGCATTACCTGCGGCTATGGATATATGATCTAATAAGGATCTTCTAAATTCACTCACACCCGAGTCCGACTAATTTAGACAGTTTAACCTTACCTTTAGTCCACCAGTGTGGTAGCTTTGTTAATAGATTTACGATTTTTTTAGCCCGGATCTTTGAAGGTCTTTTATGAAATTCTTCTGTAAACCTCAAAATCTATTTGTTTCACTATATCTTAAAACGTATGCATGTTTATGCAGTGATTGGCATGATTAAGAGGAAGGCATTAATAAAAGAATTAGCTGCTGTATACCATGGTGAATGCCTTGCATACTGTCAAGAACTTCTTGAGCTTCAGAAAAAGTGGAATGAGGTATTTCATTTATGTATATCTATTATATAATACAAGGAATCTGTTCTATGAAACTACAGCCCCTGGTTGTTATTTTTTCCAATATCTAAGCAGATATGAACTATTTAGAAGCGCTGTTAATTGTAGTTGGCCTCCTAGAACTGTCTGGAAATTTTACTTGAACATGTTCTTAGAAGTGCTGTTATCCTAATCTTTGTGTTCATTGAGATCCATGGATGTTTTTCTCATTGCTGCTGTTAAGAACCTATAAGTAACAGTCTATATTTTCCCTGCTATGGTATTCATTTTCTCACTGTTTACAGCCCTTTATTGATGATAAAAACCCTGATGATTCGAGGAAGAAAATGAAGCCTCCAAAATGGCTAAAGAAGTCTCGCTAACCATACGGTAAGGTTCAAGCCTAATCTTTGTATGCAGCTGAATTTATAAAATGCTAGTTTAAGGTTCATCATGTTGTCCAATTTACAGTTTGTTGAGTGGCCAGCGATACCAATCCCTCATTTTCGGTAGTGGTCAAATAGATTAACAAACATTTGTATGTATATACACCTATTTGCAGATAATGTAATGGCTCTGAGATTTCATCGCTTCCCTTCATCCACCTAAGAAACATCTATCTAGGTGCCTAATGAGTAAGTGGAGCCTGGAAAAAGATCAATCAGGATTTCTAGTTTCCATCATTTTTCTGTAT
Organism: Kokia cookei; assembly: GCA_039519145.1. Classification (NCBI taxonomy): domain Eukaryota; kingdom Viridiplantae; phylum Streptophyta; class Magnoliopsida; order Malvales; family Malvaceae; genus Kokia; species Kokia cookei. Next base: position 42,655,359 of record CM076907.1, read on the forward strand.
TATATGTAACATACTAACTCATGATTACTTGTCTAAGACAATCACAATTATGGTGTTTTTATACACACGTGCTTGATCCAACTACCATGTCATCAAGCATCGGATAGTAGTTAGAAGCTCCCAGGTCATTGAACTTTATCTGTTTCTACAACATTTGCTTGTATTGTAGTTCTGATTTTGGAAGCTTGTCCCAGAGTTTGTTTCTACAACATGCATAAGATCAGATTGCCTGGATGTGATTTAGAATTAATTTATTTTTTTGTGATCTCACTCACTACCTGTAATTGATTTCAACCGCTGGAAGGAAAACAATGTATCCTCCAACTGATTTAACAAGTTCCAGATCATCAACACAATTTTCCAAATTTCTGACGAGGTTAGATCAAATGGCTACAGTTTCTTCGTTCATGTGTTTTAACCACAACTTTTGATTTTGAAAGGATCCTGCAAGATCCCATTATAATAAGATATCACCTTAAACATTATCGACATTTTAAGGGCTGCAATGTATGTATTTGTTTCACGAGAAATGATTTATCGATTTTTTTTTTTTTTTTTTTTTTTTGTTTTATGGAAAACAACTTGATTAAAAGAAAACGACTTTCAAGTTAATGAAAAATAAGTCCATTTTAATTGACTTATCATTTTGAAAAATGCAAATCATCTTTCAAAAAAGAGTTTTTTTTTTTTAAGTAATTTTATTTTTTTAGAAAAATAGTTTGAATCAAGTTTAATATTATCATTATAATAAGTTTTTATTTTAATTTTTAAAAATATTATAATATTCGATATTATTAAACATATATTCAATTTATTTTATTTAATAATATAATAAATTATTATAATTAATACAATTTATAAATATTTACAGTAGAAGTATGAATATTTCAATTATATAAATATGAGTATTTGTTTAAATTATACTTGGTTTCATTTATTCTTCAAAATATAAAACCCACATATGTAATATATGTAATTTAAATTAAGTTTTAATTAAAAATTATTTATTATTAAATTTTTATATATTATATTAATTATTATAAAATATCATCTTATTATAAAATAAATTTTGATTGTCAAAAGAAAATACTACTATAATAATTTGTACCAAATATATTTTTTTTATGTTTGGTTCACTAATAATAACTTTTAAAAAATGGTTTCAAAAAAATTGGCAAAGAAAGAAAAATATATTACAAATAATCATTCAAATATAAAAAAATATTAATTTTATAAAAAAATTATTTTTCAAAAACTGTTTTCACAAGCAAACAAATCCTTTTATTTTCAATAAATGATTATGTATGGCTTCAATAAATTCTTCCCATGAAAAGAACTCACCAACCTTAATGTTAAAATTGTTTACAGAGAATTATAGAGGTTTATTAAGAAATATTTTCTGTAATTTGATTTGATCAGAGAATTTTTTTATTACAAACTTTTACTTGCCTTCTCTATACAAAATTTTATTTATACAGTGACTTCAACAGTTATTCAGCTATTATCATTTAATTGTTATCATAACAAACTCAACCACCACAATTCTATTATGGTACACCACTGAGCTGACTATTGTTATTCTAATATTCACCCATCTATTTCACCTTGTTAACCCGTAAAAACTGTCGAAGCTGACTAAATTGAGGAAAAGATAATGGCTTAGTGAAAATATCTACTACTTGATCAGAAGCGGGAACCTCTCCAACAATAATAGTTCCATTGCTAACCTTCTCTCGAACAAAAAATAGATCAAGTTCAACATGCTTAAACTTGGAATGCATAATTGGATTTGCTGCTACAGCCACAGCACTGGAATTGTCACACCAAATTGTTGGTGTATCAACGGACGGACACCGAAGTTCACTTAGAATCTACATCAGCCAACTAACATCTGCAGTTGTAGCAGCTAAACCTCGATACTCAGCCTCAATTGTCAAGCGAGACACTACTTGCTACTTTTTAGAACACCAAGACACAAGGTTGTCCCCAAAATATACACAATACCTTATGGTTGAACGCGTATCATCAAAGTGTAACCCCCAATTAGCATCAGCATACCCAACCAAAGACAACCTTTCCGAAGGCTTCAGAACCAAACCAAAATCAACTGTACAACACAAGTAACGCATTATTCTCTTTAAAACCACACAATGCTTATCCGTAAAAGCATGCATAAACTAACAGACCTTATTCACCACATACGCAACATCTGGTCTAGTAAGAACTACATACTGCAAAGCACCAGCAATACTCCGATACTCAATAGGATCATTGACTGGAGTACCCAGATCTTTAGACAAGCACAATGAACTAACCACCGGTGTATTGACATACTTAGCATTCACCATATGCCACTTATCAAGCAAATCCAAAATATATTTACGCTGACACAAATGAAGTGAACCAGTGGCTAAACGAGTTACCTCAATTCCCAAAAAGTAATGAAGATCTCCCATGTCCTTGAGAGAAAACTCAGAATGAAGCCGCTCAACAAACAGATTAATCTCTTGTGTAGCACCTTCTGTAATAATAATGTCATCAACATAAACAAGAACAAACATACTAGCTAAATCAGTAATACGAATGAACAATGACGCATCAGACTTGGACCCAACAAACCCAATCGAAACAATAAAAGATTTTAACTTCTCAAACCAAGCTCGCGGAGCCTGTCGAAGCCCATAAAGAGCCTTTGTCAAACGACATAGAAGAGGTCGCCCATCAGCACCAAGTTGAACATACCCAAGCGATTGTTGCATATAAACTTCTTCAGTATTCTCATCATTTAAGAAAGCATTATTAACATCAACCTCTAGTAAAGGCCACTTCATCGACACAACAATAGACAAAATCGTCCGAATAGTAGTTGGCTTGACAACATGACTGAACGTCTCCTAAAAATCACACCGAGGAAGCTGAGAAAACCCTTTCGCTACTAACCTCCTTTTTCGCCTTGCAACCGTGCTATCAGGATTCCTCTTGATCTTGAACAACCATTTACACCCAACAACTTTCCTTCCTAGTGGCAACAGAATTAACTCCATGTGCGATTACGAACCAACGCATCATATTCAGCCTAAGTTGCCTCATTCCATTCAAGAGTAGCAAATGCTTCTTCAATAGTTTGTGGTTCATACTCCTGTAACTCAGTGGAAAAAACCTTAGGCTTGAAAATACCTGCCTTAGCACGCGTTACCATGGAATGTGTATTTCTCATAAGAGGAAGAGGATCAACAACCATTGTGGTTAAAATCGGTATAAGAGAAGAATCAAAGTTTTCCGATAGAGGTGATGAAGCCAGTCTGCATCACTATTACACTTTCGACTCACGGAGCCACTCTCCTGAGGTAAAGAATGTTCTGGAACAAAAGCAACCGAACCACTCTCCTGTGGTAAAGACTACTTAAAAACAGAAACACCAGGCTCTGATGACACAGCAGGAGTATACTGTATGTGCAACACTAGTAAGCACGTAGTAACTCTATTCACTACTAGATCAACAGGTGAGGCCACCTTCGAGAATAAAAACCGAGACTCATCAAACACAACATGTCTAGAAACAATCACTTTTCCACTAAGCAAGACGCATTGATATTCCTTATGCTAAAGACTATACCCCAAGAATGTGCACGGCTCAGACCGCAACTCCAACTTATGAGAATTAAACGGTCGTAAGTATGAATAACAACAACCAAACACCTGCAGATTATTATATAACGGATCCTTAGAGTACAAAATAGAAAAAAGAGACTTACCCTGTAGAATTGATGTTGGCAGTCGATTTATCAAATGAACTGCACAAGTAAATGCATACCCCCAAAATCACATTGGCAATTTCGCCTGAGCAAGCAAGGTAAGACCAACTTCGACAATATGCTTGTATTTACGCTCAACCACCCCATTTTGCTCCGAAGTGTGTGGACACGTGACACAATGCACTATCCCTTGTTGTGCCAAAAAAAAGGTAAATGATTGATACTCACCACCCCAATCAGTCTAGACCTGCTTAATTTCTTTACCAAATTGCACTTTTACCATTTGTTGAAATTTTTGAAAACACACAAGAGCTTGGGACTTATGACGAACAAGATATACCCACATAAACCTACTACACATTTCGACAAATGATACATAATACCAATTGCTCCCACACGCTACTGCCGTAGGGCCCCTCAAATTAGAGACAACTAATTCAAACGGAGTTTTATACACAATTGAAGATTGCGAAAAAGGCAACTTGTGTGACTTGCCTTGCTGACAAGCAGAACAAACACTAGTACGATTTGTATTATTAACAACATTACAACTTTTCAGTACAGATTGTAAAACTGAGCTTGAAGGATGACCCAAATGTTGATGCCACAAATCACTCAACGTACTAGTAGAATTAGCAACTCCCAACTCAACATTAAGGTTGACTCGTGAACTAGAACTCTTGGACTCAGCACAAACTGGGAAAAAGCGATATAAACCTCTATAAGTGTAGCCCTTCAAAAGCACCTCCTAAGTCTTCTCGTCCTTAATTACGCAATTAAATGGGTGAAACTCAAAATATACATCATTATCACGAGCAAACTGAGATACTGATAGAATATTTTTTCGAATAGCAGAAAAATGTAGAATATTAAACAAGTGTAATACTCTATTTTTACCAGTAAGTGTCGAATTTCCAATACCTACAACCTTAGCAGATGTACCATTACCCATCAGAAGCGGTGTCGTACCTGAATACGAAGTAGTAGCATTCATCCCATTTGCCTCTTTGCAGACATGATGTGTCGTTCCAGAATCAGGATACCACGCCACATTATCGTCACGACGTACTGACTTAGGAACATACGGCTCTTCAATATCTACTGCATTAGTATAGAGATTCAACCCATCGTCATAAACTCGCAAGGTAGCATCAGATGCACTGCCAATAGAGTACTTAAATCTGGACACATCCTTGACTCGAGAACGACTGGCCCACTCAATAAACGGCCCAACTCTAGTATCACGATTTGGCCCATGTAAAACCCGAGCTCGAGGCTTTGTGAACCACATAGGACGAGCTCCATGACCCGAATATTGACCTTGCACCATAGGCATGGGCACATGATTTCCAACTTCTTCATCACCATTCGGCCATTCAATGGTTACACTATACTCCACATTATTTACAATTGGACCAGCCCCTTCACTTGGCCCAACCGAATAATGCCCAATAAAATTATTATTAGTAGCAGCCCACCTACCAAAAAGGCCCAAACTCCTTAGTCAAATGAGTTAGACTAGGGTTAGGTGCATAATACCTCAATTGCCCACTCGGTCTAGGAGCAACCGCACGCATGAGAGGAGCATGACCACTAGCCATTGGACGCGACGCCAGTGACAACGGAGCAACATTAGTGGGCCAAGTATATTTGTAATAGCACCACTGAGTAAGATGGTCAACGCGGTTACAGATCTGACATTAGACCCTTCCTCGCTGGCTCCGACTCCGACCACGAACCACGAACTGATCGTTGCCTTACACTAACGGCTCTCTCAACTCCCTCAACTCCTCGACTCCACCAGATCTTATGACCACTGCACCAGGTTCGCCAGAAGGGGAGTACCCGCAACAAATCGATACTGCCTCGTTTCACACTCAAGGAGCGCATCCACCAGTTGCTCCATCGTCATCGGAATCGGAGAGTACATCCTCAGGGTAATCACCGAGTCATACTCCACCGTGAGACCCGTGAGGATGACTTGAACTTGCTCAGTCTCGCACACACCATGGCCAGAGGCGGAGAGAACGTCACACAATCGTTTCACATGCGCAAGGTACTCCGCAACACTTCGATCACCTTTTTTTATAGAATGAAGCTCGTGTTTAATTCTGGCGACCTTGACTTCCGACGCCGCTGCAAACATTCTGTAAGCTTTACTCCATATCTGATGTACGGTTGTAGATTCGGTGAACGCTGGTAACAACTCCTCACTTATAGTGGAGATTAACCAAGAAGTCAACAATTTGTTCTATTTAACAAAGGCAGAGTATAAAGGATTAAGAATCAACCTGCCATCAGTACCAGTGATCGACTGAGGCGGCGCAACTGTTGTGCCGTCCATAAATCCAGTAAGCCTGTACACATCGAGCAACAACTTAGAGTTGATTTTGCCACTGAACGAACGTTTCATATCGAAGTCGCACGGTGTCGTGCTTTGGAAACGACTGTAACATGAGATAGAAATTCTCTTCGTCTAAAGCAGCAATTGGAGTCATCGTAGACGACGAGGATGCCACAGGCACCTCCGACGGAATTGCACTGATAGGTACGCTTGAATTCATCTCTAATCTCACAATCCCAGGATCCTGGCAAATGATACCATGAAAAGAACTAACTAACCTTAATGTTAAAACTGTTTACAGAGAACTACAGTAGAGGTTTACTAAGAAATATTTTCTGTAATTTGATTTGATCAGAGAATTTCTAATTACAATTTTACTTGCAGTCTCTGTATAATGAACCAGACATTTATAGTGTGACTTCAACAGTTACTCAATTGTTATCATTTAACTGCTATAATAACAAACTCACATCCACCACAACTCTATTCTAGTACACCACTGAGCTGACTAATGTTATTCTAATATCTCACAACACTTAAAATATCGAATAAAGCTTGACAACACCGTCAATAAAAAAATATATATATATATTTATTTAGTATATTATCAGTGTATAAATTTATAAATGAATAATGAATAATCAAATGTTATTTATAAAAATAATTATTAATATATCATTTTAAATTAATTAATATTAATATTTAATTTTTGTTGGTAGAATACAGAAGTTTTCCATCCAATAATATAAAAAAATCACACTTTTTTATAATCTTAAAACTATATAGGTGTGGAATATAAATATAAATCCGAAAAACTAAAAAGTAAACAGTAATTTGTCTCAGAACTACTTTATCATCTTATGATAAAGACGACTGTCATTTCATTTCATATCGTTTTTAGTACCACCATCGCTATAAATGGTTTCATAAGCATTTGTTTGTACACTAAGGAATCGTGAAATATGTTTTTTTTAGTTTACAACAACCGGTAAAATTCGAGAATAAAAATGATTAACGCGATTCGAATTTAGATTATTGATGAATGTATGCCGATCATCATGTCATCAGGTTCGAATATGTTTGCTTTCACCTATATGTGTTCATTTCATCTCCGGTAATCATTTTGTCGTGTGTTCCGGCAGCTTTGTAGTCTAAGGAAGTAGGAATAATTAACGAATATTAGCAGATTATTTAAATTTATTTTCTTCCTTGGGTTGGATGATGATCTCAATTAGTCAGGGATTTCTACAAACAAGAATTTAGTATGGAATAAAAATATAATATAATAATGTTTGCTTAAGACAAGAAACAGTGAAATAGTGTAGATACGTGTTTTGATGGTCAAGACAGAAAAACTGACAAGGAACAGGCTCCGTCATTATTGATACGCTATACGGAAACCCTAGTCCGTCATCATATCATCAGAGCCAAAGTGCACCAGCATCTTTGAGGAGAGGGATCAACGTACCATTGATGTGGGAAGCGATGAGGGTTTCAATGCCACCAAGGAACTTACCACCAACAAACACGGCAGGGATAGGCTGTCGACTGCCATCTGCGGCGAGCCGAGAGAGGACAGCTTGAATGTCGGGACCTGCAACATGGTGGTCAAGCTCGATGGTAATGGGGGCAACGCCAAGGCCTAAGAGGAGTCGTTTAGCCACGGTGCACATGCAATCGTTGCCACTCGTACTGAAAAGGACAACTGCGTTGCTTGAAGCTAGCTGCTTCAGTATCTCGTATGGACAGTCAAGCTTCATTTTGTAAAGATCAGAGGCAGTTGCAGCAGAAGAGTGAAGTTGAAGTGAAAAGTGAAAAAGGAGTGTTAAATGGAAAGGGTTGTTTATAGGTTATATATTTTGAGGAAAAAGATGAGAAGAAAGCAGTAACACAGAGAAAATTTCAGTATATCATTTTTACGTACTCAGTAACCCAACATTTTACTGTCAAAACAATAATATGGAATGGTAGCTGCAACTGCAACTGAAACTGAGCAACGCCGCCAAAACCTGCCCAATTTGCTCTTAATCATTCACTACCAAAAATAATTTATTTATTAATGTCTCAAATGCCATTTTTTATATAATTTTTGTTTTTTTTTCTTTGGGGAAGCAGTTTACGACCATGACAAAACAGAATGGATGTCACGTCAATTTTGGGTGTGTGTTTAATTTCGAGACTTCTGCAGAATGTTTCACCTTTTCCGTAGAAAAAGATAAAACGGGGTTATTTACTGTAGCCTACTGACGCCTTCCTTGTTACGTAAGATTACTTTTATATGCTATTTGATAATTAATAAATTAAAAAAATTGTCAATAAATTTTTGTTTTCTTCAATTTTCAATCATTCTGCATCAAATTTTAAAAAATCATCAAAGTTTATTTTTTTCTTTTTTTTCTTTCTTTATTTTTATTTATAGATCTCAAAGTATGAGAAGAGTCAAAAATTAAAAATATCATGATTAAGATTCAAAATATTGATCTTTCGTCTAAATAAAACGTTTTATTTTCTCTTCATTTTCACTTATCATTGTCTTATCTCATTTCAAAATGATTCATTTTGCTTCGATTTTTCCTTTGATATAAAGGATTGAAGAATGGAAATTCGGGATATTAGGCAAATTAAAAAAATTAAGGGTTCGATTTGAGAATTAAGGGTAGAAAATAATTGGAGATTTTAGATTTAGTAATTTACATAAATTAGGAATTGGGGATTTTGAAAATTTGGGATTTAACTTCAACATAAGTAAATAACAAAATGATATATTTTTTTCTCAATTTAGATTACAAATTAAAAAAGATTTTCCATCAAAATTTCACTTTAATCAAAAAGATTGTAAGAATACTAATGGGTGCATGGATGAATTTTTTTTTTCTATTCTAGAGATAGAACGATTGAAGGAGAAAACAAAAATTTTGAATTTATTTTTAATTTCTTAGTAATCAAATGACATGTAAAAATAATATTACATAGCATTATATAATTGGATGGAACCATTGCTTATGTGGTGGGAATGATCCATCTAATAATTTCTCCTTCATTTGCCTTTCTATATTGTTAGGAACCAGTAATATTTAATAGGTCTCAAATTTGGGATTAGACAGGCTTATGGGTTGGGTTACCTGCTCAAGTTCGAAGATCTGTTTGAAATTTAGGAGGATTTGAATAAAATATTAAGTCCGAAAAATGCTCTTGAACAAAAAAAATTAGATATGTTTAAAATATGGGCTAGGCTCGAATTTGAAGATTCAAGACTCAAAACCATTTTAAGTTTATAATATTTTATTTTATGTTATTTAAAACACATAAAAATAAAACTATATTAAGTATATAATACTACTCTAATGTAAACATTAAAAAAATGATAAGATGATTATATATAAAATTTCTATAAATAAAAAAGAAATAAAATTATTAAATATTAAAATAATATAATATAAATATTTTTTAAAAATAATATGGGTGAACCTAAAATGGGTTTGAATTAGTTTTTTTGTAAATATGGGCAGATTTTGGTAAAATTTTAGGCCCAGATTTCAGGTCAGGCTTGGACAAGTATAAAATATGTTAATGTCATACTTAGGCTCGATCCGGCTCGGCCCATGTGCACCTTTATTTGAGATTTCAATCTTGAATTTAAATTTAAGTTTATATATTTTAATTTGATATAATTTGATATTTTATTTTTTAACGTTAATAATTAATTTAATTAATTAGTACAATTAATCTTATACATTAAGTTTAAATATGTCAAATGTCTCAGTACTATTTTAAAATTCAAAATTTAGTACATATATTTTAATTTTGAGACGTCGAGTCTTTATATTTTTTTAATTTAAAATTATTGGTCCTTCTGTCAATTTTTCCATTAGCAATTTTTTATTTGGTTGTTATAAAAAATGTAAAATATTTTTTTTTGTCTTCAATATTTATATTTTTTTATCAATTTGATCCCTACTCTTTAAAGCTACTTAAACAATTACAAAAATATTTTAAAAATAAAAATATAAAAAAATACCAAACAATAAAAATTTCCTTAGATTTTAAAAATAAAAACAAGTTTTTTATTATTATTTAAAATCAAATTAATTATATATCAAAAACATTTTTATGTAAATCTAATTATAAAGTATATAACATATTACTATAAAATTAATTTTAAATAAAAATACAAACTCTAAATCGATTCGGATTAAATTTGGTATAACCAACTCTCACACTACTTAGTGGTAGCAAACCCTTCATCAACTCTCATCTATAGGATTTTGTTGCGATTGTTTATTGTAGCACATAAAGTAGCCCTTCTTCCTCGATATTGAATCTCAATTGCCATTCTTTCATCTTTTACTTTAGACAAAGTAGTACTATGGTTAAAAGTGTTTGATTCGAATTCTTGTTAAAGATATAAAATACAGTGATAAAATTAGGCATGTGGAGATATTGTTGTGAGCAAGATTAATACTCATGATAATCCTGCGGATATGATAACTAAATCATTTCCTATAGCCAAGTCTTTCTCTACCCTTGCATCACCAGTAACGGACTATGCTGCACAAATAGAATTCGTATAGAATTCATTCTATTTGACATTGATTAGAATAATGTTTTTTTTTTAACCTTTAAATAAATGTAGTCGAAACTCATTTTATATCATTATATATGTTAATTTAACAATAACTAATTCGATGATCATTTTATAATTTTTTGAGGTTGAATAATCATAACATAATCTTTTTAATGGTTTAGTAACCTTAAGAGTAGTTTTTACCAGTTTACAATTACATCAAAGTTATACAAATATTTCAGAGTTGGGCTTGAATTTTCTATTCGACCATGCCAATCTTTGGGCTTCTTGGTAAATATAATTCATAAGATCATCCCTTCATAATTGTTTTTGGACATGAAGAAAGTTTGGATCAATGGCAAGTCATCATGTGTGAAAGAAAATGACGACAATCACTATCTCGTGTTCAGTTTTATTTTTTTAATTAAATTAGTTTATTAAGAAATAAATTAATAAATATTTTTTTTTCCTTTTAAGATAAATAATAAATAAAAATATTCTTCGACAAAAATAATTTGTGTAGGATCAATTCGCCTGTGATTGTATCAAAATAGTATTAAATAAAATATAAGTTATTCTAGAATTTTCGGGAATTTCGAATATATCTTAAAAGTGGATTCAATTATTTAAGATGAAGTCTTGAAAATTTTTGAACTAAATTTATTCATGCAGGATAAAGGAAAAGAGATCAATCCTATCTTTTAATAGTTTAGAAGTTTCGAATTTTTTAATCAAACTCTTTTAAATTCGATCATGTTAGGTTAAAGAAGATGAATGTAATACTCAAAATCAAAATTTAACCGTCCTTAAAACCAATCTTAACGATTCAGAATCAAGTCTGTATCTCATCTTGTACAAGGAATTTGTGTGTAGAGTATTGGCATGGGATTCGAGTTGTTTTGGGAAGCAGAAGTAGGAGAAATTACATGGGATCCACGTCGGCCATGAATGGAAATACACGTAGCTTTGTTCAACTTTTCTTGATTGAAAATTCAAAGCACGTGCATTGGGGAATCATTAACTTGTTTAATTTTCCGACATAAATTCAAAGAAAAAGTGGATTCTTAAGGTGTGGTTCTAAAAAGCTTGCTTATCCCAGATGGATTTGCTTTCATCAATATTCTTACCCCAAAGATTGGAAAGGTAATTAACAAAGGTCTCTCCTTCAATCCTCCAAATGGACAATTCAACATTCAAGGCTATGAATTCTCCAGAATCTTACCAATTAGTATACCAAGTAGAAATGACTTGGTGGGTTAAGAAAT